>BQKN01065256.1:557787-570997 GCA_022839385.1 Asparagus kiusianus
TACTAGAAAATTATTTTAACTAGTATCAAAATTTTACGGTCCTTACACTTAGGTAACGAGACTAATCTCAAGTTTGGATGAAACCTCAATAACCATCAGGTCTGAAAGGATGGTAGCCTCGGGTTGGAGGGTAGATGGTGGTGTTCCAACAATAGCTTGCTTCAGGCCCGAATTGCCTAAGTTCTTGAGCCATTTAGAAGCTCCAGAGGTTGTAGCCGCTTTAGCACCAACGACTAGTCCTACAATTAGAACTCTCATGTGGTTAATTAAGAATTAACAAATGAATCACGGTGACATTAGGATAAGATCCATACCTGTAGATAAACCAGCTTCAACGTTTTCTCCTGCAGCCTCGCCATGAGCTTGCTCTGATAACATATCAGCGTCATGACCTCCATTTGGTCAAAATCCCCGATATCGGCGTCATGAACGGTCACCTCCTCAGCTGGTTCCTCCATCGTAACATCTACGAAGCAAGATGAAATTTTAAGCACATAAAGGAAAAATAAGAATTCATGCCAAGTGGAAATCAGAACCCTATTGTGGAGTGAAAGGTGACAAAGTATTTCCTTTCCTTCATCCTTAATCATTGGTTGCTTTCAATCGGCAGGATTAATTTCATCAACCCTCCTGCAGTGACTCTTGGAGTACTCTTTTGTTAAGATGAGATCCAATGACTCCATTTGGTCAATCTTCCCTCAACAAAGCTCCCACTATATATTTTGTTGAGTATTCGATAATTATTAAGTCCTCTCCCACCAAAATCACTCACAAATAAAATCAATTGACGATGGGTCCACAAAATCAAGTTTATTAGCCATAAAGGAAGCGGAAGATAAGAAAATACATTCCTTCCTTGCTTAAACCCTTACATCATCCCACTATGTCCAGACATTTAACACTCCCACTATTAAAATTCCGACATAGTGTTTAATACTCCAATCTGTTAATTGCTGATCCATGGCAATTTACACCCCCCCCCCTTTCGTGTCAAGAACTTGACACCAAGACTCCAACTATGTCTTTATCAACAAAGTGACTTGTACAATCAACACTCTCCCACTGTTGTATGTACTACTTTCACTCCCACTTGGTCAAACCTTCAGAGAGTTAAGATCGTCTCAAACTTCCACTTGGTCAAGACTTTCGACAGCTAGGACCAAAACTAAAATCCCCTCTTGATTCCTTCCATGAATGAGAGATCTACCCAAATTGGATGATCAAACCTCAGACAGTCTAGGATTATCCAAATTCCACCTTTCTAATCATGTAAGTAAAAGATCTGACTCAAATTTGATCCTCGGAGTGGAGATCCCATTCTAAGTTTACCTTTTAAAATTCTCGGAGTGGAGATCCTACTCTGAGTTTCTATTGAAGTGAAAGATAAGAAAATATCTTCTTTCTCTTCAGCACTAAAGCGAAAGATAAAAAAACATTCTTTCCCTTTAGCCTAATCTTTTGAAGTAAAGGATAAGAAAATACATTCTTTCTCTTCAGCACCTGGTTCGTCTTTCCCCCAAGAGAAGACAAAACCGGGTTCGTCTTTGCCCCAAGTGAAGACATACAACCTTTTGAAGTGAAAGATAACAAAATACCTTCTTTCGCTTCAAAACCAAAATCCATGCCTTTTAGGCGTGGGGGACTTTATCTCGATCTCTTATTAGAGATAAGTCTGTATCTAACACATGCTGTCGGGTTGTCCATTCTCGTAAAAATGACAAAACTTACCTATTCAATATTGCAGCTAGTTGTTATTATTGATTTAATGACAACTGAATCCATGCCTTTCATGCATGGGGGATTTTATCTCGATCTCTTATTAGAGATAAGTCTGTATCTAACACATGCAGTCGGGTTGTCCATTCCCGTAATAATAACAAAGCCTATGTATTGAATATCATAGCAAGTTATTATTATTGATTTAATGACAACAGAATCCATGTCTTTCATGCATGGGGGACTTTATCTCGATCCCTTATTAGAGATAAATCTACATCTAACACATGTTACTGGATGGTCCATTTTGTAAAAATGATGAAGTCTATGTATTCAACATCGTAGCACTAAAATCCATGTATTTCACGAATGAGGGATTTTATCTCGATTTCCTATTAGAGATAAACCTACATCTAACACATGTTGCTGGATGGTCCATTCTCGTGAAAATGATGAAGTCTATGTATTCAACATCGTAGCACCAAAATCCATGCCTTTCACGCATAGTGGACTTTATCTTAATCCCATATTAGAGATAAGCCTACATCTAACACACGTTGTCCGGTAGTCTATTCCTATGAGAATGACGAAGTCTACATATTCGATATCGTAGCACTAAGTCTTAAAAAATTTATTCTTTTAGCACAACATCACATGTGGAATAAACTTTGATAATTTACATGCTATCCCGATTCAAATGATAATTGGTAAAGACTTATCAAACCTGTTGATGGATGAGCGTTTGCTAAATATCCTATGAATATTATGTTTATTTATTTTAAGCAGAATGAGTAATCAAAACAAAAAGTGCACTAATCAAAAGATTTCATTTTATTTTTGAGCTGAAAGAAAAAAGATACAAAAGTGGGGCTGTCATTCTAGAGATAATTTGTGGCTATAAATATGCTTTTCTAATTTGGAGAGCTCCTCTGCATAACTTTGTTCAAGCTCGGTCTTTAAATCAGCTTTGATAGATTCCTCAGTGGTGGCCAAAGCCTTTGCAGCCTTATTCTCCATCTCAGCTAAATTTTCTCTCTCAGGCTTCAACTTCTCGAACATCTGAGCTTGAGCACGCTCCACACCAACCATATACATCTCCCAGATAGCTTGAGCATCCCTGGCAAGTTCTTGCTCGAGCCAGGCTATTTCTACACGACTTGATTTGAGATATAAGTGCAAGTCGTGCTGGACTCTTGCTTTACTGGTGTAGATGGTAAAAATTACCGCTGCGGATTAGTGAACGAATTCGCCCACAGAACAGGGCCACCCTCTCTTAGGAGAATAACCTACTAAGTGGATTCGCCGGCATGAGGGCCCCCACATCGGTCGCACCCGCCAAATCACATGGATCCGCCAGTGAGGCGAATCCGCCTTCATTAGCCAAATCCGCCTGCCGAAGAGGAGCTCAAATCCGCCCCCAAATGCCAAGGCCACTTGCCAAGAGCCACGTCTGCTTACGTGAGCCAGAGACCAGGTTTCCAGGGACAAGCCTTCTCTGCCTCCCACGATGCAAGGTAAGGAGGCACAGTACCCCAAGTTCGTCAGACGGCAGTCCGCAATTCAAGCGAACGAGACGGGCGCCGAACCGACCTGTATACTCATAAATGCGGGTCACCTCACCCATCAGAATGGAGAGCCGAAGCCGCCGGCGCGTGGCAAGCTGTCTGGAGTCCGTCCAGGTACGAGACGTCCATTCTCCCGCCCCTATTCAGACATAGGGTGAGGGGAGGAAGGGTACAGCACCCCAGGACCGCCGGATGGTCACTCGGTACCTCGCCGCACAAGTGAGCGGACGGTTGCCAGAGCCATCTGCGTCCACATAAATACAGCGTACCGCGCTCCAAGCGAAAGGTCAGAGCCACCGGCGTTCGACGAGCTGTCCAGGTCCACTCAAGTGTATGGCAGTCGCCGTCACGAGTGCGAGGAAGGGCTTTCCCGCTCCTACATGACGTGACATGACATGTAACCCCAAAAGACAACCGTTTGTTTTACAGGGGACAATAGGATGTCCTTGAACAGTGTATGGTCACATCCCATGGTTCAAGGGACAACCAAACGGTCCCCCTCCCACTTAAAAAAGCTCCTTGTAGCAGCCAAAAAGGGGGGGGATCGATCGATAAACAAAAAAAAAAAATCGATCAAACAAGGATCGCCAAGGAACGAAAGGATTCGAACTCCTTCACCCAGAGCTTCTACTGAGTACTGAAGCTCTCCTCAACAATCTCGGTCGAACCGTCCAAGGGAAGCAGACCCGGCGCGAGCACCGGGCGAAGCATCCTGTAGCTACCTCAAAGTCCCCACAAATATAAACAAGGAGGGCATTCCCTCTGCTTCTGTTGTAATTCAGATTGATTTAGTTTGTAATAAGCTTTCTTATCAATACAAACGAAATCCCTCCCCTTTCCCGGGAAAATCAGAAGTTTACACCTACAACTGGCAAGACCCAATTCTATTTTTCTTACACGACGTCGTTGTTTTTGAAGCTTAAGTCTAGCGAATGCACATGTGTCAAGCCATGCCTTCAATATGGATTCCATTTGAGCAGTAACGTATGAGGAGGCACCAGCAGTTTAGAGCTCCGTCAACTCTTGAAGCTCATGCTCTAACTTAGCCAAATATGCTGTAATTGAATCGGCTAAGTCTGAATATCTTTCTTCCTGAATGCTTGACACATAACGATCGAGGGACCATTTGAAAGAATCAAAAGGAGATCCTTTATGAAGAACTCGGTCAATCATTGCATTCAGGAAGGAAGTGAAGCTGAGGTGCTCTATGCTAATCATAACCCTATCTGGATCGTCGTCTGACATCAATGCCTTGATGGAATAATATAAACATAAAGAAGGCTTTGCTGGAAAAAGAGAAGGAATAAGTACTCCAAAGGTTGTTAAAAATCACTTTCAACATTCGTGATCTTAAAACAATCATGGGAGAAAACCTACTAATGCCGATAGAGGATCCCACAGCTTGGTGTTCTAGGCCTGACCCCACTAGCCCAGCTTCATGAATGGCTAGAACTTGTTTAGATATGCTAATGGCTGATGTACCAGCCTTATCTGTTTGTTTCGTGGCTTGGGTAATAAGACTAATCTCAAGTTTGGCCGAAGCCTCATTAACCATTAGGTCTGAAAGGATGGCGGCCTCGAGTTAGAAGGTAGATGGTGGAGTTCCAACAATAGCTTGCTCTAGGCCCAAGGTGCCTAAGTCCTTGAGTCGTTCAGTAGATCTAGAGGATGTAGCCGATTTAGCACCAACGGCTAGTCCTACAATCAAAACACTCATGTGGTTAATTAAGAATTAACAAATGAATATTGGTGACTTCAAGATAAGATTTGTACCTGCAGATAAACTAGCTTCAACATTTGGTCCTGCAGCCTCTCTATGAGCTTGCTCCGATAACACATCAACAAGCAATTTGTGATTAGTTCGGAGAAGTCTATCATGTGACCGAGGGCGTGTTCATCAAAATCTCCAATATTGGCATAATGAACGGTCTCCTCCTCAACTGATTCCTTCATCATAATATCTACAAAACAAGATGAAATTTTAAGCACATAAAGGAATAATGAGAATTCACTCCAAGTGTAAATCAGATTTACCTTCGGCTGCTCCAGCAACTTTCATAGCCTCAACACTTGTGCCTACCTCCTTCAATTTCTCTAAAAGAGCACGAAGGGTAGAAATTATTAAAGGAGGCACAAATTCTAAATCGTTCAACTCTCTGAGCTACAACCTAAATAAGGTAGTATCTGGGTTAGATATACCCGCGTTAGAGGTTTTTGGAGTGATTTAACTAGCTGGATCAGGTTGAACACCGGTATCCACGCTAGCCTCGGTATCCAGGGCCTCTTCACACATTGCTTCACACATTTGTTGAGTGAAGCCTAATCCTTCAGAATGAGTGAAGCCGAGAAGAGTGGGCACATATGGGAGTTCACCCTCCTTGCGATCCCCTAAGAACACAAGTTGCAGAATGAATTCAATAAACTCGAAAATAGAGTGATAAAAGAGATGATGGTGAGATGTTACCTTCTTCCTCGATAGGAATATCATCGAACAACTCCTCCTCAAATGTAGGCAGTTCGGCACGTGACTTGTGAGCGACCTTCTTTCGCTTCATAGGTCAAACTTATTCAGAAGTGACAGGTCTTTCCTATAGAAATTTGGTGCCTAAATCAACCCTGGGAGAAGCTTGAACTTCGGCCTAAGTTGATGGTTAAGATATCTTTCTTTAGATGAGCCTAGCTTTAGCAGGCTCTTCTATTAGACCCTAGAGGGGGGTGATTAGGGTCTTATACTAATCTAATTCAGATTTTATGCTAATTAAATTATATTGATTAATTTGTCCTTGCAAGAGATATATGAGATAGATATGAACAAGAATGTAAAAAAATAATTACAAATTAAATATACGCTAAGCAAACTCAAACACACGATATGTTCATAGAGTTCGGTCAACCACTTGACCTACGTTTCCGCTCCTCACCTCGAGGAGATCTTCACTATCGACACACCCGGTTTGGAAGCTGGAACTTCTCTACACACTCGGTTTTCTAGTTAACCGACAACTCTACAAAACACTCACAATGTACATACACAAACTGCAACCTCAAGTGTAGGTCCTCACGTATCGCCTCCCTCAAGTGCCAAGGAATACTACCTCTCACTAGGCTTTACAACCGACGCCACTCCTCTCGGTATCGACTACGTCCTCACCACACACTCCTCTCGGTTTAAATGTGTATAGCAAGTGAATTTCGCAATAAAGCTCACAAATACAATAGTTTGTTCTCTACAATTGATGAGAACACAATTAAGTTCATTCTCACCCGATCACACACCACTACCCAATATATTGTATGAAGATATTATAAGCTCAACAAAGATGTGTGTGATAAAAGCGAATAATAAATATACAACTCAATTAATATAGATAAGATATGAATGTGAATAATGAATCAATAAGCTATATAAAAAATGAGTTTAGAAAACTTCTCAATAAACAAGATGGACTGTATAATGATGATGAGGATGATATCCTCAATTGGAATTGAATGTCTCTTCTTGTTGTAAAAACTCCTCTTTTGAAACAAACCACAAACAAGTTTAAACACTTGTTAAACTCTTTATAAAACTCAATTTAAACAAAATTCTTGGTTCTTAGAATGATAGAGGTAGTGGGGTATTTATACCCACTCAAGACATTAGCCAAAACCCCATTAAAAAGACCAAAGTATCCTTAGAACATTAGGTCAAAAACTAGCCGTTATAACTCAATGATCAGATCAGCGGTCGACCGTGAAACATTAGCGGTCGATCACGAAATAGTGAAAACAAGCAAACAGAACAGGAAAGCAGGCGGTCGACCATGGCGGTCGACCACGAGAGAGTTGATGCTCTCTGGACTTACTACGATCGATCGCTACGGTCGACCGCAAGTCTTTCAGAGGCCAATCTTGGTCTCTGGACTACACGCGGTCGACCGCAAACTAACACAGATATAATTCAGGTTTTGAACCTGTTTTGTTGACTTTTGAAAATATGTTAAAATAGCAAATGATATCCAAAAATAATGAAACTTTTGGGAAAGCTTAAAAACATGTAAGTGAATATGTTTCAAAAAGAAATTTTGGAAATATAATTTTTTTTTGGTAAATGAAAATTTATATTCATTTTTCCAAATTGAGAAATTATATGTACATCATATGTGCTCAGAAAGACTGAGATGGCAAAAAACTAGAAAACAACAGGCTGTAAAGTCTAACAAAGAAAAATCTGAAAGAAAAAAACAGAGAACAAGGAAGAGAAGCCTCAAGTTGCAAGTATCCAATCCTTGTTCTCAGGTGGAATGTTGCTGTTAAGAATGATAGTTAGCATCTCCACTTTGATTTCCCTTACCAGTTGCTCTAGTCTTCTATTGTCCTGCTTAAAAATCCGACCATTCCTCTCTTTCCAGATACAATACACAGCTGTTGACAAGGCCATTCTCTTAACTTTTCTTTTGAATCCTCTACCCTTCAATCTTTTACAGTACCAGTTTATAAGAGAATGCCACTCACAAGTTCTCCATTTGAATTGTAGCCAGTCCATAACTCCATTCCATACTTCATTAGAGAAAGCACAACCAAAAAATAGATGATTGCGATCTTCCAAAAGTGAACCTGTACACAGCACACAGCAATTTAACTGAATAATCCCTCGCTTATGGAGTTTGTCTTGAGTAAGGAGCTTATCTTGAATGGCTAACCACAGCACAAAAGTATGCTTAGGATAGCTTAAAGTTTCCCACACTGTTTCATGCCATAGGACTTTTGTTGTATTGGGAGAAAGAAGGTTATAAAGCTCAGATATCTGAATTTTGGAGTTACGGATACATGATCTGACTGCATTCATCAAATTTCCAGCACCTCCACATCTAATGATTGCCTTGTCTCTGATTTTTAGAAATTGTCTCCACAACCAAGAGTCATTAGCCTTCCCTTCTACATTCCAAACATCTCTTTGTTTTAAATATGTGCCATGAACCCATTTGATCCACATTGATTCTTTATTATCATGAATATGCCATAGAGTTCTGAGGACTGCAGCTGAGTTCCAAATCTTTGCAGAGAATATTCCTAGGCCTCCATGAATCTTACTAAGACACACTTTGTCCCATGATACTAGTGGTGGTCTGGATACTTGATCATTCTTCCCCCATAGAAAATTCCTACATAATTCATCAATTTTTTTCAAAACTTTAGAAGGGAGCACATAGCTTGAAGTCCAATAGATTTGAATGCCCAGGATGATACTTTTGATAATTTGCAAACGTCCAGCATAGGATAGCTTTCTGTGACTATTCCAACTCTGAATTTGCTTTGATACTTTGTTGAGAAGAGGCTGACAATCAATGTAAGTTAGCCTTTTGCGTACAAGAGGAACTCCCAAGTATCTAATTGGCATTTTTCCTTCAGAAAATCCCAGGAATTCATTAATGGATGCCTTTACAGTGTCATTTATTCCACCAAAAAAGATAGAACTCTTACTTGGGTTTGGTTCAAGCCCAGAAGTGGCACTAAACTCTGTTAAACATTGATGAATCAGTTTGATGGAGGTCAGGTCTCCTTTACAAAATAGAAGCAAATCATCTGCAAAGATCAAATGTGTGATCTTTAATTTTTTGCATTTTGGATGGAATTTAAAGTTCCTGTCATGATGCAGTTTACTAAGACTTCTTGAAAGGTAATCCATACACAGGATGAACAAGTAGGGAGAGAGGGGATCTCCTTGTCTCAAACCCCTTTCACCTTTGAAATATCCATACAGTGTGCCATTTAGAGAAATGGAGTAACTCGGGGATGATATGCAAGCCATAATCCATTTAACCATCTCCTTTGGGAAACCCAGGCCATTTAACATCTCTTCCAAGAAATTCCAACTAACAGTGTCGAAAGCCTTTTTGATATCAATATTCAGCATAGCTCTAGGGGATATATGCTTCCTTCCATAATTTTTAACTATCTCATGGGCTAACAGGATATTATTTTGTATATGTCTACCTTTAACAAAAGCACATTGTGCATCATTAATGAGAAAGCCAAGAACTGATTGAATTCTTTTAGCCAGGATCTTTGAAATGAACTTATATAAACAGTTGCAACAAGATATTGGCCTGAAATCAGAGGGATATGTGGGACAATTTACCTTGGGAATGAGAGAAATAGAGGTGGAATTAATAGCACCAAGTAATTTCCCAGTCTTGAAAAAATCTTCAATTGCAAGTGTAACATCATCACCAATGACAGTCCAGGCAGATTTATAGAAAGATGCACTAAATCCATCCGGTCCAGGTGCTTTATTATCAGGAATAGAGAAAACTGCCTGTTTAATCTCATCTTTTGTGATAGGAGTTGAAAGGTACCTAGCTTGAGCTTCATTAAGGCAATTACCACCCTTGATTATGCTTATATCTGGCTTTGATGTATCAACTGCAGTGCCCATAAGGTTCTTGAAGAAAGAAATAAGCTCATTTGCAATACCCTCATTCTCAGCAATTCTATCTCCCAAGCTGTTGTGAAGAACCATAATTCTGTTATGATGTATATTTGATTTGATGATAGAATGAAAAACATTTGTGGATCTATCCCCTTGTAAACTCCATAGGATCCTTGCTTTCTGTTGGAAGAAAGAAATTTCACATGCCAAAAGTTTATTTAGAGAGGAAATGCATATTTTCTCTTGCTCAATGTATTCTGGATTAAGGGGGTCTCCTTGCAGCATCTTTTGAGAATCTTCCAAAGCTAATTTTGCTTTGTTGACTTGATCACTGATATTGTAAAAGTATTTCTTATAAGAACTTTCAGAGCATCTTTCAAGAGCTTGAGTTTTGTATGTATTTGAAACATTTTGAAACCCCTGATATGAGCTTGCCAAACTGAAGCAACTGTGGGAAGGAAGCTAGTATGATTGATCCACATTTTGAAGAATTTAAAAGGTTTCCTACCTTTATTTTCTTCTTCATAAATTGAGACAAGTCCAGGAGAGTGATCTGAAAAACTGGGCAGTAGATATTCAACATGGCTGGAGTTATAAATTTGTATCCAAGAATCATTTATCAGTGTTCTATCAAGCCGGCTCCAGACCCTCGTGACTGCATCCTGTTTGTTATTCCAAGTATAGAAACATCCCAAAGTTTTCAGGTGAGAAAGGTGACAATCTTCTGTAAGTTTTCTAAAGTCAAAAAGATCCGAGTCGGATAAATTTGCCCCTCCCAGCTTTTCTTCATTCTCTAGCAAAGCATTAAAATCCCCACTCAGGAGCCAAGGAGAGTTGCCAACATTTTGAAAGATCTGATATAAGTCAGACCATAGTTCTTTTCTTGCCTCCATATGGTTGAATCCATATATTGAAGAGATAACACTATTAAACTGTCCATCAATAGACTTTACCATGCAAGTGATATGTTGGGCTAAAACACAGGAGAATTGCAGTTCCAGAACATTTGGATCCCATAGTAACATGATTCTAGCAGTACCAGAACAATTAACATTTGAGAACCATTTCCAACTTGCTGCTATTTTTTTTGCAATACCTGGCAGATATGGTTCCTTTATTTTTGTTTCCAAAAGAGCCACAAAAGATAAGTGATATTGAGATAAGTGCTGCTTCACTAGATGTTGCTTTGGGGATTTGTTTAATCCCCTGACATTCCAGAATGTGATATTCATAAGGAACCCCCTCTATCAATTGTAGAGGGATCTAATTCACATCCCATGAAAGTCAAAGGAGAAAAGGAGTTAGGCTTATTTTTGCTCCTAATCACATTTGTCCAAGAATTGCCAGATATTATTGGATCTTTTCCTTTGTTTATCACTGTATTTGGGGATTTGTCATGTACAACATGCACAACACAGTGACTGTTCTGTGTATATCCAGACTTCTCAGGTCTCTCTTTATCAGAAACATTTTCCTCCTCATTTGATTTCCCAGGGATATTATGACTTCCTTCTCCAGACTTAACAGGTCCATCTTTACCAGTAATATTATGACTTCCATCTTCAATATCATTTATATCTATGATCTCAGCAACAGGCTCATTTTCATTTTCTTTCTCACTTGAGAGCTGAACACTATCTACAGGTTTATTCCCAGCTACAGTTGAGTGCAATCCCCCCTTTTGTTTTGGTATCCACCTTTGAGTAGTGTGTCTTTTACAGAATTTGGTATCATGTCCAACAGTTTTGCAATAATCACACCACCTTGGTTTTAATTCATACAACACTTTCTGAACAAATTTAATACCATCTGGTCCATGAATTTCAACTTGATCAGGAAGAGGTGATGGCATTTTTACTTCAATTAGGACCCTGGCATATTCCAAACGTTGCATGTTAGCAGTGAGTTTATCAGTAGCTATTGGACGGCCAATGAGACTAGATACTTTGCTAATCCCCTTAGCATTCCATAGATTTAATTTCAGAGCAGGGAGCTGAATCCACAAAGGGTAGATACATTCCATATTCTTATCAAAATTTTCATTGACTGACCAAGGCTTCAACAAAATGGGCCTTGAACCAAAAAACCAAGGACCATTGAGAAGGATATCATTCATGTCTTCTTTACTCTTAAATTTAAAGAGAAACACTCCAGCTTTTAAGAGTCTAATCTCTGGAACTGCAAAAGATGCCCAAACTTTATGAATGAAATTTTCCATTGCTTTATATTTTACATTCAAACCCATCACTTGGCCTACTAGAGAAAATTGCCAAATAGAAGCACCTTCAATCCATTCTTCTTCATTAAAGGAAACCACATTATTTGAAACAGGAGGAATGTAATTCAAATTTAAACCACACCCTTGTTTCCTGTTATCAGTAAAGAAACTAACCCATCTTCTATTGGTATTTACTTGCTGAGCCTCATTTAGAATAGGATTAGAAGCAATATTAGATGAATTTCCTTCAGATCTACCAGATTCCTTTTCAAGTGATACTGATATCAATGGAACAGTAGAGTTTTCAGGACACAGATTTGAAACCAATGGATTAGACTTTGCAGCTGAAGATACCAATGGAACAGTATCAGATTCCACAGCAGAAATTTGATCTAGATTCAGATGATCAGGATCGTAATCAAGCTCATCTGCCCAGGATACCCTTGCTGAACTTCCTGCACCATTCAAAGAGACGGGAGATTTATTAAGATTACTAAGATTTCGCACCTGAAATCCAGCAGATCGATCTTCATTCTAAGAATTACAAGGTTCCAGTATTTCCGCCATTGTTTTCTTCTTCTTTTCACCAATAGGACCAGTTGATCCCATAATAATGAAAGAGCTATCATCTTCATAATCTTCAGATCTGAAATCAGTATGCTCTCCAGGAGAGAGCAAGCTGGAATTTGAAGCACGAAGACCTATGTTGAAGATCTTCTTACCGCTATTCTTCTTCTTCTTCCCCATTAGATCTAGGCAGTGGCGCAATTTAGCAAGAAAAATCGCCTGCTAAAAAGCACCATCAGAGCTGCCCCCTTTCTTTATCTTCTAACTAAGTTAATATCTTAATGATTTGATCATGTTTGTTCCTTGGAAATATAATTTTTGTTTGTGAAAAATCACTATTTTTAAAAAGTATTCATAAAACCTGTTTTTCATAAAAACAAAAATTGAACTATGAGTTATGAAATTGTGTTTACATTTCATGAATACTTTATATATGTATTATGAAGCATGAAAGAGATGTAAACATGAAACAAAAAACCATTGTTATAATACTTTAATAAAAATCATTTGTAGGAGAAAAATCAAACATGTGTTGTGTTTACATATTGAGCTTAAAACATAATCATACAATATATATAAACAACCCTACTCTTATACTTAGGTGATTGCACACATAAGAACTTGAATCTTTAACTCTTGATGTAAATATCTTTAAATAATGGGGAAAAGACATGAACAACGCTCCCCCAGCATTCATGCACAGATTAGAAATATATATATATATATACATAT
>BQKN01065256.1:571397-596517 GCA_022839385.1 Asparagus kiusianus
AACTTTCCTTATTTGTCGAACAAATCGCGAGCTCCTGTTATCTGGTCACTCGCTTGCGTGGGTTGTTTGCCTATGCCGATGGTTGATCCGTTGACCACCGCACGATCTAGATCCGGACAGATCTACGCAGTATGATGGGTATTAGTTCACCAAGGAAATAATAGCCGGAGGGATTATTTCACCAAGGAAACAATCGCTCAAATCTCGGGATCAAAGACCAAGCTTTGATCCGGAGTATAGCAACGTAGATCTGAGATTCGGTCCTCTCGAACTCCTGCCTTTTGTGATACGGGTGATCGCCAAGAACCAGATCTGAATGTCCAAGTCTTCAAGCCTTCAAAAACTCAAGAACAAGGTCTCAATCCGGCAGAGTTTCGGCTCTCCAAAAGTCCTCCAAAAAGATGAATCACCCCCCTATTTATAGGCAACCAGATCTGTGCCTTTGGCACAGATCTGGGCCGGCCACCTTAGGGTTGCTCGGCACTGGGCCGAGCCACCTCAGGGTTGGCCGAGCCCCTCGGGGTGTTGCTTTCCGTCGTTTCCCGTCTTCCGGTTCTGTAGTTGATTTATTCGGACTTGATTTGACAGTCTGGATCTTGATTTGGCAGTAAATCCACCTTGGTGTTTGAGTTTGAATCCGTTCTATGGTTGGACGACTCGTTGACTCCCCGAACCGTTGGATTGATTCCGCATGCGAATGCATTCCGTTGCTCGCGTGCAATTCATTGACCTCGTCGCCTCGTCACTCGATGGTTCGTCGGTTTGTCGAATCACCGTGTCGAGCTGTGCTAAGGGACCTATAGGCAATTTTATACGCCTACAGATACCCCCTCCAAAGTATTTCAGCCTCGTTCTTTTATAGAAGAGTCTGGAATGCTTTGGATATGATTGCCCCTACCCTCAGTCGGTGTAACGGGATCTTGGAATGACTTTTGTTCTGGATTCCTTCAATTCCTTCAGGCTATTCGGTGCTTTGTCGAACGTCTGTAAGGATTCCGGTGCTGCATTTATTGTCTGACCGTTGATAGAATTTTGAACTTTGAAGTCAATTCCTGATTTTCCAATCTTTAGCTCGTGTTTGTGGGTTCAACATATAACTGACCCTCGATTGTTGGCGTTGAGCCTTTATTTGCGACGCGTTGTCCATCGTAGTGTTATTGAGTTATCCTTAAGAATATTTTTTAGAAAAATATTCTCCAGGAACTTCTCAACAAAAATAAGGAATAGTTTATACTCGTATACCTTATTGGAGTATTCCTCATGCCCGAATGAGCTGAACCGGTATTATAATAAGCTGAACCGGCCTGATAATGACCCAATAAAGGTAATAATTTGGCTCAAAAATTCTTCCAATCCTTCCGAATGCGTGGGAGAGGCCAAAATAAACAAAGGATCGAACCCTCGGTTGATTTGAAGTAGTTTCGACGCTCGATTCAGCTTCAATCTGAATTCTGGTTCAACTCTGGTCCAAACTGGTTCAACCTGGTTCAGACTGGTTCAACCTGGTTCAAACTGGTTCAGGACTGGTTCAAGACTGGTTCAGACTGGTTCATCCTGGTTTGGTCTGGTTCAGCCTGGTTCAGCCCCTTTTTGAACTGATTTGGACTGGTCTGGTCTGGTTCACCCTGGTCCGGTCTGGTTCAGGGCTGGTTCACATTATAAAAGGGTTCTTTTTTCTTTTCTTTTTCTTTTCTTTTCCTCCTCCTAGGGCCGGCCCTACTCTTCCCTTTTTTTGTGCTTTTCTCTTCCCTCGAGCATCCTTTCTCACTCAAACCCTCACATTTGTCTTAGATCCATCCCTCCTTTTGACCCTTGACTGAGAAATCTCTCAAAAATCTCCATATAAAAATTTCTCTCAGACCCCTCGAGCACGTGGTTCGAGCCTCTTTCAAAAATCTGATTTTTATTGGATCCACGAGCTTTTCTTCAGGTAAATCCTCCATAATCTTGGCATAGCTCGTGTTTAATTCAATTTATGAATCTGTGGGATTGCATATGAGGGTTAGGGTTTATGATTTGGCGCCTCGAGCTTCTCTTTCAGGGGGGTAGAATTGATAAAAAGGGGAACTTTTTTCTAGATCTGATCCTTCAATTTACTTTGCAGATCATTATGTCGCGTGTCCCGAGAGGTCACTCCCCTGCTGCGTCTGCTGATGGCGTGCCTCCCTCTTACGCTGGTGAGCTATTTTTGGCATATTTGAAAATTTACAAATTAGCCCTTTTTTCTTGGAAATTTGCAAATTAGTCCTTTTACCCCACGTTGTTCTCCTTGGTGAGGCAATCGGGAAGAGCCTTGATTCTCCTTGGTGAGGATTGACGCTTTAGAGATAGGTCTTGCTTGGTCAAAACCATATCTCAAAATAAAGGGGGCGATTTGACGTTGCATTGTGCTTTATAAGGCAGGGATATATTGTCAATATACCCTATCTTGTGATTGCACAATGTGGCCAAATCGTCTCACCCTTTATAAGGCAATGACTCTATCTTACCCATTTGTAAGATGAGTTCAATTTCCTTTTATAATTGAGACTAACAGGTACTTAACTGTTTATTTCCAGTGGGATATCCTTCTGGATCGTTCTCATCTCATGCAGTATATGGGCGTCGTGGCGAGTACTATTCGACTTCCGACGATCTTTCCCCCATTCCAGTTACTCCTCAGTTCGCTTTGGGCACGTCGACTGAGGTTGCCCAAGTGGTGAAGGAAGGTGGGCATCGAGCTCTTTGACAGTTGATTACAGATGCGCCTTTGGTGAAGGATGCGAGTTCCATTCAGCCTTTCAGGAAGAGTGATTTTTTATTTGGCGACTCTGTCGAAGATCCGGATGCCGTGTTTATTGATGCCGAGCAGTGGCTTCATAAAACTGGTAGTGGTTTCATATATTTGTCGAAGATTCCTCGGCATCGTTCATTGACTGAGCTCAGGCGTCAGGCTATAACACGGGAGATGTCGTGGCGCTTGACGGAGGAGCATGAGAACGTTCACTGCGGCTACATCACTCATCAGCCATTTCCTGGCTCGAGCAGGAGTTATGTCACCGGATTGTGTCCTGGAGTATTGGGGCTGAATGCACCACCACGTAACGAGTTCCTTGCCACCGCTTCTACCTTGAGGAATCGCCTCGCTGCTCTAGGACGGGAGATGCCTGCGACGCGTCACAGAATTTATGGTTGGGTCCATTCTTTGGACAAGTTTTGGTGGACCTGCATGACGACGTACGTCTTAAGCCGATGGGGCGAGGAGTTGCACACTTGTGGTTTATATACAGCCGTTCGTTCCACCATGTATGGCTTGCCTGTCAGCGCGAGGCATTTCTATGCTTTGTTCGAGCTTTATAATCCAGATTCGAATACTTTTCTGACCCGGCAAGGGGAGTTGGGCTTGGCTCTTCACGAGATGCACAGGATCTCTGGCTTGCCCATGGGACAGATGTTATATCAGGAATACTTTCCCTCTAATCATGAATTGAATCAATTGAAGGATCGTATGCCGAACGCTATGAGACTCTATGGGACCTCACTTGTCACTATCATATTGCTTTGGCGCAGTCTGAGCCTTTAGCAAAGAGGACTAAGGTATTCGTGAGTCTAAAGCAGTTTGCAAATTATTTGTTCAAGAATCTGGAGAGCAATTCTGGCGAGGCTATTTGTGAGTTGGCCACACTCACTCCCTCAGGGGTGAACAGTCTATTGAAGAAGATTGACGCTCATTCTTATACCACTAGCAATCCTGAGGGTGGCTTTCCTGCAGGGACCAAGTTCAAATCATTCTTATGACATGCAACCACACTGATTCGACCAATGACTCTTCTTGCCGGTTATCTCACTATCTGGTTAAATAAATGTGTGGTTCCGTATTAGTCTGGCGACGCCTTACCCTTGGAAGTGCTCTACCCAGCAGTTCAGCTCGCCTACAAGAAGGAACTTTCACTTCTTCCGGTGATGGTGGCTAACATTTATAGAGGACTTTGACAGCTTTCTGGTGCCTTTACACGGAAGGAAAGTGATTTGCCAGGTCAGATTCCCACTATTAAGACGGAGCTTCCATACACTTATTTGATGGCTTGGTTCGTCCTTCACCGTTCTGATATGATGTCGGTACCGAACGCCACAGACCACTCCGTTCCCCTACTACAGTTGCTTGAGAATGGTAAGTGGGAGGGGTGCAGATTTTCTAACATCAGACAGCAGCTGCAGGTCCATAAGTATTGGACGTTTTCCACTTGCTTTCCGTAGTTCTCCGGCCGATACGGCGATTGTTTGATAGATGAGGAGAGGCCGAGGGAGTATCGAACTCACTTAGACATCAGCTACTTTAACTGGCTGGTGAACATTAGGCCGGGTTATCTGACTTTCCGTGTGAGGGATCATTGTTTCATAGAACCATATCTACCCTGCCGATTCGCTCGCCAGTTTGGCTATGATCAGCTTTACGTCGGGAATCCCCGTCAGCAGCTTCGGACCCACGGCGGTTTGGTGGACGGTCTCCGTGCATGGTTGTGGACCGTGACTGGCTGTACTGGTGCTAAGTTCAGTCTCCCGAGTGCTGATCGGCAGTTGAACCTCACTTTCTTAAGCTGCAAGTGGTTGTTAGCAGCTAATAAGACTATCCCTGTGAAGCCGATTGCAGAGCTAAAGGCTGAGGAAGCTTCCCAGGTTGATTCTCGTAGAATTTGGGAAAACGCTCGGTCACAACAGATACGGAACAAGACTCATCGGATTGATGAAGAGGGAAAGAGGACCTTCCATTCTGCAGACGAGGTTTCAGGCGGAGATCCTGAAGATTATGAGGACTTTTCCGAGCGAGGTTTGCTATTCATCTTTTCCTTCTGTCTTCCAGAAGTATTGAAAATGACTATGGTTTGATGTTTTAGGGACCACAGCTGACCAGGATGAAGAGTTCCGTCCTCCTCCCCAGGCGAGACCTTCGATTATTGTCCCTGCTGCTAGGCGGAAGAGGTTAGCCCGCAAGCCGCGTGTAGCTCCTCGAGCATCTGATATGGATTTGGCTGGTGATGATCCTACTAGTGACGGAGGTAACATCTACCCTGTAAACCATCCTCTTGATTATTCAGAGCTTCAACTCATACTTTTCCATCTCTATATAGGAGAGCGTGGGGAGAGCGAGATGAGCCCCGATCCTGTTCCTGTATCTTCTGGTGAGCCTGACTCACCGCAACAGGTAGAAAGGCCTGCAGAAGCTGCTGACGTTATAGAGGATATCAATGTAGGACCCGATTCAGCGAATCCAGGTACATCTACCATTGGCAATATATCTCTTAGATGGTACACAAATGAGCCGAATGATTCAGAATCTATGCATTCCCTAACTGTCTTTGTGCTTCTCGCTCCTTTAGATAACTTGCAGGAGGCAAATGTGGATCTTGGGAATAAAGAGGCTAACGCACCAATAAGAGGTAACTCATTTCTATTGGTCGTAGTCTCTTTATTCTTCCTTGGTACTTATATCCTCTTATGTCAGATTTCTCCATTGATGATTTTGATGAGGAAGGCTTGATCGCGGACACTCCTATGTTCCATTTCATGTATAGCTCTCCTCAGTTTGATGGACAGTTGCCTAGAGATATGTTTTCTGAGCCCACATTCGATAAAAATCTTGAGGATGATTCTTTTGAAGGTACGTGCTTCCTCCCAAGTTAATTATAGGACTAGCCAATTTTGACTACTGCAGCTATAATGTGATGCCTCTGAGAATCCTGTCTTGTATTCGACAGGAGTTTTTGTCGAGAATGACCCTGTTGAGCCGGCTGTGAGACCAACTACACCAGTTGATACATCCACAGCGGTTACATCTCCACCACCCCCAATGACTCAAGGGGAAGAAGGTATAAATCAATCCACTAAGGAATGCCATTCCTTTTCTCATTAAGACTTTTGACGGACTTCTCCCTTTTTGTGTAGGGCGTTCTTCTCGTCTTCATGTCCTAGTGAAGGAGTTGCTATCTGACAATGACCCTGAAAAGATCATCATCTACATAGAAGTCCGCTCCTTCTTCTCCTTCGTGAATGCTATGATTGGCAAGCTCTTCCACGACGGACTTTCCCTTCACCAATTTAAACCTTTCCTTGATTCCAAAGTCAATTTGATAAGGGAAGCAGGATATCCAGATTTGGCGAAGGCTATAGTTGACGACCTCGATTGCCTAGAGCATGAGCTTCAGATGTCTCGTGAGCTCCGAGCTGCAGGCGCCTCCTCATTTATTGCTGCCGAGCTTGATACCTGCTTACAGTCACTGCGCGAGACTCAGATTCTTGCTGAGCTCGAGATTCAGATGCAGCGAGACCGGGTAGATCGAGTTGAGACCAGTCTTGCCACTAGATCATCTTCACTTGCCGAGCTCGACCTTTCTATTACCTCTTGTACGACCGAGATAGACCAGCTCAGAAGAACACTCTGTGAAAAGGAGGAGACCATGGGTATTCTTCAGATGACGAAAGCACAGGATCAGCAGACCTGCACTGCTCTATCTGATGAGTTGAAATCCTTGAAGCAGAAGCTAGTCGAGACAGAGGAGATTGCTGCGAAGACTTCGGCCACCAACGAGGAGTCCATCAGAGCTGAGCTTAGGCAAGCTTATGATGAGAAGCTGTCTAAGATCAGTCAGCAGATTTTTGGCCACGGGCTTGATGTATGATTTTGTTTGCTGAGTACTTTGACTTTTGTTCTCTTAGTGAAACTGGTTTTCATCTTTATTTTTATTATGATTCGTCATTCCGTTTGAAATGATTGACCATAATACTCATAGGATTTTTAGCAAACCCTCAGCCATCAACGGGTTTGATGAGCCTTTACCGACTACCGTTTGAGTCGGGCTAGCATGCGGATTGTTTAAATCCGTTCGCATGTAACGTTGCGCTCAGAGATTGAATTCTCTGAGACTTTGTGCTATGATGTTGAATACATAGACTTCGCCATTGTTACGGGAATAGGCTACCCGGCGACACGTGTTAGGTGTTGACTTTAGGATTTTTGGCTAACCCCCAGCCTTCAACGGATTTGATTAGCCTTTACCGACTACCGTTTGAATCGGGCTAGCACGCGGATTGTCTAAATCCGTTCGCAAGTAACGTTGTGCTAACAGAATGAATTCCCTTAGACTCTGTGCTATGACTTCGAATACATAGACTTCGCCATTGTTACGGGAATAGGCTACCCAGCAACGTATGTTAGACGCTGACTTATCCCTACTTAGGCTTCGGGATAAAATACCCCAGAATCGAATTCTGGTGTTTCTTTCTACGGAAAAAGACTAAACCGGCGACGCGTGTTAGGCGTCGACATATCCTTTCTTAGGATTCAGGATGAAATTCCCCATACGTGTAAGGCATGAATTTTGGTGTTATTAATAACAACCTGCCACAATGTTGAATATGCGGACGGGTGTTCTTTTTAACGGTTAAGAACTAACCGACAGCGCGGGTTAAGCGCAAGCTTATCCCTACTTAGGTTTCGGGATAAAATACCCCAGAATCGAACTCTGGTGTCTTCTTCTTCGGAGAAAGACTAAACCGGCAGCGCGTGTTAGGCGCAGGCTTATCCCTGCTTAGGATTCAGGATAAACTTCCTAAGATGAATCCTAAATTCTTGGAAAAAGATTGATGTGGGAAGGAAGAATTTTATATTCTATTCCCCGAACAAGGAAGGAAGAATTTTATATTCTATTCCTTGATTCTGGAAAGGAAGAATTTTATATTCTATTTCCAGTGCAAGAAAGAAACTAGAAGTGGGATCTCCACTCCGAGAATTCGGAAGATCTAAATAAGCTTACCTTTTATAGGATCGGTTATCTAGATGAGTTTTTTTAACTTCGGTTACAACCATGAGAAGGTTTAACCAAAGAGAAAAGAAAGGGAGTTCTTTCGTTTATCGAAAGGGGACTCCGAACTGAAAGCGGACCTCTTGTTCATGGAAAGAGTCAAGAGGGCCAGAAGGATATTTTTGGTGGACTCACTGTCAATTGAAAGTGATCAGTGAGGGATTTTGGTGGTGGAAAACAATTTCGGGTTATCCTCTAGAATACTAAGTGAAATATTCTTCGAGGAACTCCCCGATAAATGAGTTATCCTGAATGTACTAGGGATAGTACTTTTTTCAGGAACTTCCCATTTATTGGCATTAATTGCCTGTCGCCTTCTAAAGAGATGAGGCGGTATGCGCCGTTCGAATAGACCGTGTCTATCACAAACGGTCCTTCCCATTTTGGTTCGAACTTACCCTTCTTCTTGGAATTAAGGATTATTGGTCGGCGAGCAGCGATGACTAGATCTCCTTCCTTGAAGCTTCTTTGTCGGACTTTCTTATCAAAAGCCCTAGATATTCTGGCTTGATAAAACTCGATGTGTTGTTGAGCTTCCAAGCGCTTTTCATCCAACCTCTCGAGTTCTTCGAGATGTTTTTGATGCTGTTCTTCGGTCGTCATCTCCGTTGCGAGAGCGATCCGAAGGGAGGGGATTTGAATCTCCAACGGTAACACAGCTTCACATCCGTACACTAACGAATATGGGGTGGCTCCTGTAGGTGTGCGTATAGTGGTGTGATAAGCCCAGAGCGCTTCACCGAGTTTATCGTCCCAGTCTTGTTTATTATTCTTCATGAGCTTTGACAGGATCTTGATGATCGTCTTGTTAAAAGCCTCAGCTAATCTGTTCGCAGCGGGATAATAAGCTGTCGACGAAACATCTTGGATCTTGAACTTGTCACAGAATCTGACAAAAGCATTGCTTATGAACTGCGGCCCGTTATCATGAATGATCTGTCTCGGCACTCCATGTCGGTAGATGACATGATGCTTGATGAAGTTGATAACGTTGTTCGTCTTCACTTCTTTAAGCGGAATTGCTTCAGCCCACTTTGAAAAGTAGTCCGTGATGGCGAGAATAAATCGATCACCTTTGACTGAAGGGGGAAAGATAGGACCAACGATGTCCATACCCTATGTTTCGAATGGCCAGGATGTGGTTAACGTATGTAACCGCTCCGGTGGTTGGTGCATATAATTTGCATGCACTTGACAGGCGTGACATCCTCGTGCGTACTCGATCGCATCACGAACCATTGTTGGCCAGAAATATCCCACTCTTCTGATTCGATCATACAGCTTGGGACCAGTCTGATGCGCACCGCATTCTCCTTCGTGTGCTTCCTTAAGAACTTCTCCTGCTTCTTCGTTCAAAAGGCATCGGAGGAGCAAATCATCATACCCTCGACGGTATAATGTACGGGTCTCGGCATTGTAGAAGAATCTTGGCGCTCTTCGGCGAATAGATTCTCTTTCTTTCACATTCTCCGGCAAAATGCCATATTGGACGTAGTCAATGATAGGAAAACGCCAATCTCGGGACTCAGACCCGATTTGAGTTGAGTTCACCTCCTTGGCGTTTATGTTTTTATCATCTTTCTCTTCGATATCCATATTGTATATGGGTATGCAGAGTTGATGCGATCTTACTGTGACTAGCAGTTCAGTTTCGGGCGGCTACACGAGTGATACTGCTAGTGCTGCCAGTGCATCTGCATAAGCGTTCTGGAGACGAGGGATGTATTCAATAAAGAATCCTTCAAAAGAATCTGCTATTTTGACAGCCTCCTGGTGGTATGGGATCAGGTCTTGATTCCTGACTTCATACTCTCCACGGACTTGGTTGACTATAAATTGAGAATCCCCAAAAGCTTCGAGATATTCAACCCCCAGCTCCTTGGCGAAACTGAGCCCAATGAGGAGCGCGTTGTACTCGGCTACGTTATTGGAACATGGATCTGTCAATGAATAAGCCCGAGGCATCATATGCTTTCCCGGGGAAACTAAGACAACTCCAACTCCGGAGGAGACCTTAGGACATCCGGGGGTTACTGCCTTATTAACTGCTCTCGAAGCACCATCAAAGTATAGTTGCCATACTAGTTGGTGCGACGTGGTGTTAACCTCATGGGTTTCATCCGGCAAGTCATCATATACTTCTGCCGTATCCGTTGTCGGGCTTGCCGCCAATAGATCACAAATAGCTTGACCTTTGACCGACTTCTGTTGTTTGAAGTGCAGATCATACTGGGACAAGAGAAGGTCCCACTTCGCTAACCACCAATTCATTGAACCCGGTTGAGTCATGAATACCCGTACCGGATTAACATTAGAAATGACGTAAATCGTCTGCCCAACTAAGTAATGTCGCATCTTCTGTACTGTGAATACTAATGCGAGACATTCTTTCTCGATCATCGGATATCGAGACTCGGCGCCTATCAAGGTCCGACTTAGGTAATAGACTGCCTGTTCGTGACCATTATCATCGTCTTGTTCTAATAAAGCACTTATCGAATGGTTCATCGCCTTGATGTAAATTAAGAACGGTTTACCTGATTTTGGTGCCACAAGAAGAGGAGGATTCGTCAGACATATCTTGATATCTTCGAGTGCTTTTTGGCAGGCATCGTCCCAAATAAATGAGACGCCTTTCTTGTTTAGCTTAGAGAAAGGTTGGCACTTCCCAGAGAGATTTGAGATGAACCGCCGGATGTAAGCTAAACGCCCTTGCAATCCTCTGAGTTCTCTTAGATTCCTCGGGGGCTGCAATTCATGTATCGCCTTCACTTTGTCAGGATCGATGTGTATACCTTTAGTGGTGACGACGAATCCAAGGAATTTTCCGCTGGACATTCCAAGGAAGGATTTAGTGGGGTTCATCTTTAATTGATGACTTCTCATGAGATCGAACATCGTCTTCAAGTCTTTGATGTGATCTTCTTTGTTACGGCTTTTTACAACCAAATCATCAATGTAGCACTCGACCGTTTTCCTGAGGTGCTTCTGGAAAATCTTCGTCATCGCTCGTTGGTATGTAGCGCTGGCATTCTTTAGACCGAAAGGCATCACCGTGTAGCAGAAGACACCGATGAGTGTTCTGAACGCTGTATGCTTCTCATCATCCGGGTGCATCTTGATTTGGTTATACCCCGAAAAACCATCCATGAAGGACATCCTCTCAAATCCGCACGTATTGTCGATGATGACGTCCGTGATCGGGAGGGGAAAGTCATCTTTTGGACATGCCGCATTCAAGTCTCTGAAGTCGATGCATATCCTGATTTTACCATTTTTCTTCATGACTGGGACGATATTAGCTAACCAATCCGGATGCTGTTCCTCTCGGATAAACCCTGAGTCAATCAATTTCTTGACCTCTGCTTCGATGGCTTCCATAATCTGTGGACGAAACCGTCTTTGCTGTTGTTTGACAGGTTTGGCATCCGGCTTGATGTCGAGGCGGTGCATCGCCACATTGGGGTCGAGCCCTGGCATGTCCTCGTAGTTCCAGGCGAAGACATCGATATATTCCCTGATCAAGGTAATTAATTCCTCCTTCTCATCTGGGGGAAGACTATCGCTGATGAATATGGGCTTTGGGTTGGTTTCATCGCCCATATTGATTTGGACTATTTTGTCTTCCGTGGGGGGTTCCCTTTGTTCAAACCTGTCTCCGTACTGCAGGTTCAGATGATGAACCCATGGGTCTTCCCACGTTGGCATTTGTTCATCGTCCTCCATGGTAGATGGATCAGCTACAGTCATATTCACCATTAGGGCTTTGAATGCTTCCCCCAGACTAGTATCAGAATCCCATTCCGGTGAATCTGACAAGTACTCGTCCTTAGCTTTGTTAGCAATTTGATCAACGATTTGCCAACCACATTCGTCATCAGATGAGGATGCGTAGCCTAAGCCTCTCTTGTGATGGTAATAATTATCTGGTTTCCCTTTTGGTACATATGCCGCTTTGACTGGGATACGGGAACCTCGATCGAAGTATAAACCTTCTCCGAGCGTGAAATCATATCCTTGTTTTTCCATGAGCTTGCGCGCTTCCGGACTGTACTTGGATAAATGTAGACCAGATTTGTCTTCATCCTCATCTTCTCTTAGGAAATGATCTGGCAACGGAAGATTTTCTCCTTTACCGTAAACCACTTCTTTTTCGCCTCCTATTCTGCCAGGGATAATCAGGGTTGTCCCGAAAGAATGCTGGGGGCTTTTCTTTGCTACATAGGATGATCGAAGCGGCATATACAAATCTGGATTATCATGCAATCCCTTTATCGCGTCATCAAGAGACAAGGAGTACTCTAAATCATGATTTATTTCAATGTTGGAAAGTTGCCAGTTACAACTGCCATCTGACGAATATTCATCGTCAAGATTGATTACAAAGGGTACAATGTCATTTAAAACAAAACCACCATTGTAATCGAATCCGGCTTCGGAATCAGCTTCTTCTCCGCTGTCCGTGCCTTAGACCGATGGTTCCGTATCGGATTCATTATCATCAAGGAGAGAATCAGTAAAATAATTCTCATACCCTTTGAATGGTTGCTTATCCACGACCACCGTCCTGACCCTTCCATCAGTATCGACATATTTCAAACACTGATGTAGAGTAAAGGGAACTATAACATTACTATGTATCCAAGGCCGACCCAGTAGTAAGTTATATGATGTCTCAGCATCAATCACGTAACACGTGACCTCCGTCTTCAGATCACCCATTTGGCACTTTATCCGGATCTTTCCCAAAGGTCTTGACCCGCTGGTATTGAATCCATAAATGACCGTGCCTGTAGATGCCAATTTACTGACTGGAATGCCGAGGCTATGCATTAAGCGAAGCGGCATAATGCTCACAGCGGAAGCCGGATCCACTTGGATTCGGTTGACTTCGCTGGAGCCAATGTATCCGACGAAGTACAGGGGCCGATCATGGTTTGAATTCTTCGTCTGCATGTCCTCTTTGGTAAAGGTGATGCAGGGAAGGTTCTTAGCCGCTACATTGCACTGTTGAGCTAACAATTCTAGTTCTTCAGGTGCCGGCTTGATCCGAGTGAGGAACGCTTCAGAATCAGCCAAGGCTTCTTGCAATGCTTCTCTAGTCTCCTTAGACAAACGCATCAACTCATATAGCATTATCCGCGCCGGAATATTGGCTAATTGAGCCATGATATCGAAGATACGCGGAGTTTTCGAGCTCTCCGGTTTGACTCTTCTAATCGGACGATTGAAACGAGACTGCTTCGGATTCTGAACCTCCTGGGGTCCCTTTTCTTTCTGCTTATCCCCCGGCTGTCGTCGAGCCTCTGCAACCGGTTTAGGAGCTGCAATCACCCCCAGCTCTGTTAGAGTTTTGGCTGGTCCTTGTTTGGTCACCCCCTGCTCAGCTAACTGATCATTGGACGGCGGATAGTTGAAGTGGTACTGGTTCCCACTTCTGGTGGCGAAGACTTCCTGTTCTTCTTCGGAGAGCGGGAAAGTCAGGATTCTTTCGTCATCTTCTCCTGGGATAGCAGAGACTCCGAAGCAAGACTTGCCTTTCCCTTTTGATTTCTTCTTAGATGACGATCCGGACCATTGTTCATCTTCAATCAGGTCGGGGTGAACCCAAAGAATTTTGCCGTTTGGGGCTGTATGTGGCACGAGTCCCTTTTGGCGCTGTCCGTGCGGGTCATCATTCACCGTCTTCATCCCGACTTTGGTGATGTGTTTTGGCTCGAACCAAGTTGTAGGCACCGATCCAAAGCCGATTGACACCGCGTTTGCCCCTACATTCTTGGCAGGTTTCGAAGTTATGACGCCCACATCAATTAATGCCTGGATCTTGTCCTTGAGGTGGTAGCATGACCTCGTAGGGTGATGGACCGCTCTGTGATACGCGCAGTACTTTGGATCCGTCACTTTGCTGGCCCCCTCTTGATCTACAATCGCCGGCAGCTGGATTTTGTTGTTCTCCAACAAATACTTGAAGATGGTGGGCACTTCGTCATCTTTGAAGGAGTACACTTTAGGAAACCTCGGCTCTGAAGATTTCTGCTTCTGAGGCCGTTGCTGCCAATGCGGCTACGATTGTTATGGTGCTCGTTGCTGCTGCTGTTGCTGAGGTTGCAATTGAAAAGTTTGGTTAGCATCAATGGCATTAGCATGTGCCTTACCCTTCCCTTTTGGGACAAAGTTCTGTTTTGGAGGATTTGTTGCCGGTTGGCCTCTCTCCGCCTTCTTTCTCCTGAGGAATCACTCAGCTTGCTCCCCTCGGACTTTCAAATCCTTCCATGTCTTGGATGGTGCTGTGCCCATTGCTTCCAACACGTCCAGTGAAAGGTTGTTATGGCAGGTCTGGAGAATGAACTCCTCAGTGATCGGGTCCCGGCAATTCATCGCCTTGTTCCGGAACCTTTTGACGAAGGTGGCGACTAACTCCCTGTCTTTCTGCTTCTCATCGAGCAACGATCCAATGGATATCTCAGTGTCGTCGTCAAAAAAATTTGTGAGGAACTTAGTCTCCATGTCGTCCCAGCTATTTATACTGCCAGGCTTGAGGCGGCGATACCAATCGAAGGCGGCTCCGCGAAGAGTGCCAACGAATGACCGCACCATTAGAGGCTCATTGCCGGAGATAACACCCAGGTGCGATTTGAAATAAATCAAATGCTGAGTGGGGGAACCCATCCCATTAAACGGCGTGAAGTTAATTAGATTGAACTTCGCCGGATATGGTATTGATTCCCACTCTCTTGGGTATGGACAAGGAATGCCCGTTTTTTTGTCTCTTGAGCGGAAATCAATGTATTAATTTTGCTCTCGAGGTTTTTAATTTTCAGGCTTTCACCTGTGTCTTCGCTAGCATTCTCGTTACCACCCCCTTCATTGATGGGAGGGTTATTGGCATTGTGAGCTTCATTTGTACCTGTGTCTTCATCTTCCAGGTTGTTCTGGTTATGACGACTTGGTTCGCCTTGTTGGTTCCTTAATGCTTGGATCTGTTGGTCATGCATCTCTCTCATGTTCTACATGGCCATCTGCATTTCGAACCTGAAGCTTTCTTGTTGCTTGGCCATGGCATCTTCGAGCATCTAGGCCACCTGTTCCGCGCTTATCATGAATGACTCGCGGGGTTGTCCTTCACTGGACACGGTATTATCAGACACAATTGCTGAGCCGGCATCTGATTCTTCATCTCCCGAAGGTACTCTTGTCTGAACCCTACCATACTTTGCACGAATAATAGCTCCAGACTGAAGACGAGTTACACGTCGGGGCACCTCTGGAATTGCCTCAGGGTTGTCCTGAGCCAATGTTCCCTTGCTGGTCATGTTGGCGGTAACCTTCGAATATTCACCGCTTTCGACCACCGTTCTTCTTCTTCGGAAACGCCTAGACCTTGGCTTTGGCGTTTTAGTGCTGAGTCTTTCGAACACAGAAACTCTTTCGGGGACTGCCTTGACACAGTTGCACTCAGACAGTACCGCCCGAATGAGCTTTGAACAAGGGCACTGAGTTTCGAGCCTTCGAGGGCTTCTCTTTCTGGATTTACTCGTACCTCCGGCACGATAGTACAGCTCGTCCGTTTGAAAGTTGGAGCAACCTATCGTGTGTTGGCACGATTTCCCAGGTATAACGTCATCGTGATCGGACGACAACGTTTCCTTCTGAGGATGAATTGCCTTCTTCGGGCTTTCGAGAGTCACATGCCTCGAAACGCGCCTTTGTGGGCGTGAATCTTCAGCGGGCTCCTGAACTTGAATGCGCAAAGTTGTGCGCTTGGGTGCCACGATTTTCTCAAAATATTAAGGGTTACGGCGACCCCCAGCATGTTGAATAGATCGGGACTTCTTCATTGGCCCCAACCGTTCTTGGACTGGAGCTTTGCCTAGTTCTTTAGGAAGTGGACCGAGACGCTCCAAAACTGACTTCCTTTTCTGAGAAGGTCCTGCGGGATCTCCCGGAATAGTTGTAGAAGTCACCGGCGATTTGGGTTGATTCGTCGGAGTTTGAACTTTCGGAGGCTACAGTTGTTGCTCCTTGATCTGAACCGCCGCTTCAGACTTCGGCCTCCATACTTTACGAGTTGGTGGTGGTTGTTTGACCACCTCCTTTTGTAACTTCCGACGGGCTTCTTCAGCTTTAGCCCGTGCCTGCGCTGATAATGCGCGGCGTTTGCGGATACGCTCCTCCAGCGTCGAACGGTTCCGTTTAACACGGACCCACTCCATGGTTGATGGCTTGGAGGAACCACCATTCATTAACTGTTGAGGCTGCTTGCCACTTTTGCTCTTCAGATCCGCATTGTAGCGGACCCCGTCAACAGACTCCATGGCCTTTGCGAATTGTTTCGCAAGGCGTTGATGCTGCCTCTGGCGAGCTCTCTTAGAGAGAGTCACCACGCCTTCGACGGCGGATTTGACCTGCTTAGAGGCCGGTAGAACTTCACCTGACGCAACTTCGGTGTCAATCGGGGTGAGGTTGTCGTTGGTAGCTTCAACTTCTTCGCACCAACAAACTTTTCTCCTGGAGGAGAACTTCTGGGATTTCTTGGACTTACGAGGGGAGGTTGATCCTGACGAGGACACGTACTCCTCGTACTTCTACTGGTCGAACTCATACTCGACCTCCTCCACGACTGGGATCGTGATCCGCGGCTGCGAAGCTCCGATCTCGGCAGCGAGATCGGCAGCTCACACTGTGGTCGCCAGATTGTTCGCGGGAAAAATGGTAGCTTTCTTCATTGATGATTCCATTGCACTCTTAAATAACGACTTTTTGAGTTACAAAGATCCGGTCTTTTTATAAGATCCGGTTATAATGAAAATCAAACAAAAAAATGAAAATTACAACTTTCCTTATTTGTCGAACAAATCGCGAGCTCCTGTTATCTGGTCACTCGCTTACGTGGGTTGTTTGCCTGCGCCGATGGTTGATCCGTTGACCACCGCACGATCTAGATCCGGACAGATCTACGTAGTATGACGGGTATTATTTCACCAAGGAAATAATAGCCGGAGGGATTATTTCACCAAGGAAACAATCGCTCAAATCTCGGGAACAAAGACCAAGCTTTGATCCGGAGTATAGCAACGTAGATCTGAGATTCGGTCCTCTCGAACTCCTACCTTTTGTGATGCGGGTGATCGCCAAGAACCAGATCTGAATGTCCAAGTCTTCAAGCCTTCAAAAACTCAAGAACAAGGTCTCAATCCGGCAGAGTTTCGGCTCTCCAAAAGTCCTCCAAAAAGATGAATCACCCCCCCTATTTATAGGCAACCAGATCTGTGCATTTGGCACAGATCTGGGCTGGCCACCTCAGGGTGGCTCAGCACTGGGCCGAGCCACCCCGGGGTGGCTCGGCTACCGAGCCACCCTGAGGTGGCTTGGTTTTGGTCGAGCCCCTCGGGGTGTTGCTTTCCGTCGTTCCCGTCTTCCGGTTCTGTAGTTGATTTATCCGGACTTGATTTGACAGTCTAGATCTTGATTTGGTAGTAAATCCACCTTGGTGTTTGAGTTCGAATCCGTTCTATGGTTGGACGACTCGTTGACTCCCCGAACCGTTGGATTAATTCCGCATGCGAATGCATTCCGTTGCTCGCGTGCAGTTTGTTGACCTCGTCGCCTCGTCACTCGATGGTTCGTCGGTTTGTCGAATCACCGTGTCGAGCTGTGTTAAGGGACCTATAGGCAATTTTATACGCCTACACCAACTATTTCATTTTTTAAGAAACATCCACAGAAAAAATAAAAAACCACAAGAAGAAGGCATAGGTTACAAGATACATCGATCAAATTCATGACCACCATCATATGATGTTTGTAGAAACACATAGGCTAGCATATATCACAAACACAAAATAATACGTAGGTTTAGTTACACCAACAAAAGATCTCACATAGTTTTAAACAAGTGCAATAAAAGTTATTACAACCTAAGTTTTTCAACAAAACAAAAGAAAACACATCAACTTAAGTTCTTTAAAATATAAAAGTATGTCCTCAAGCATAAGAAACCACATCAATCGCCACCATCATCATCAGATCCTGAGCCCGAACCAGATTCTTCTTCAGAACCCTCTTCAGACCCAGAGTCAGAGCTGGGAGTGGGATCTTGAATCCCAAGAGACTGACATTGAAGACTGATGAGCATCTTCACATCTTTTTGAATGCTCGAGACCTGAGTCTCGAGGCTATCCAAACGGTCGAAGACCTCAGAGGCAAAGATGGTAGTAGGTCTAGAATGAGGTCGGGAGCTGGAAGGTTGGGAAGATGAAGGTTCTACAGGAGCATAGGAGAGGGAATCGAAAAGTTGCATGCAAGAGAGAGCAATCCTATCAAAGAATTTTGTGTTTGGATCAACCTTGGGTTTACAAGAGAGGTCAACACCGAAGTGTTTAAGAATAAGAGTGATGAGTGAGCCAAATGGGAGGAATTTTGAATGCTTGCATGCCATGTTTTTGAGAAAAACATTTGCCCAATTCACCCTTATCTTGGCTAATATGGCCTATACGGCATTAACCTTGTCCGGTGCAAAATAATCGAAGCTACCGGTTTTCGGAATAAGATTATGAGCAACAATTCGTGCAATAATTTTACCGATGGGATTTAATGAATTGTTGTTCATAGGGTAAGTACAATCGGGCTTAAACAGAAGAGCGTTAACATCCAGATCCGTGTGATCGATGGACATGAGTTCAACATCACTTGACGGGGTCTAAAGGATACCCACAAGTTCGCTAGCAAAAAAAGATGTATCAACATTTTTAACAAAAGTTTTGATGGTCTGAAGACCATCAGCAGAAGTAGTGACTGATAAGCTCGCATAAAAAAGATAAACAAGAAAGGGGTAATGCGGAACTTTACATTTTTTATCCAAAAGGTCGTGAAGGCCAACATCAACAAACATCTTAGGAATATTATAGATTGCTAGATCAGAATATTTTATACCTTTACCGGATAAGATTTTTAACTTACAAAGATCCCTATATTTTTTGACTAGGGACTTATAAAGCAAAAAATCTTCATAATGAATAACACTAGATGAAGATGCAATATATTGTTTAGATTTCTTTCTAGGTGGCATGATATCAAGATAAGAGCAACAATAATAGACTTGAAAGAACAACCCCTAAACAGAAACCCTAGAGAGAGAAAATTGAACCCTAAGACAATGAATGAAAAGAAGAGATAGGAGGAAGGGTTACCAGCTGAGAGGATGGGAAGAACTGACCGAAGGAGAGCCACAGGTGATTGCAAGGATGAGGGCAGCCGACCATAAGGGGAAATGAATTTTGGGGAAAAATTGGGAACGATAGGAATGAATAGGGATCGGACTTATGTGATGAAGAAGCCAAGGGTTGGGATCGACTCTGAGCTGAGATCAACGATGGCAAAAATTTGGGTTCAAAACAATTAACAAAATGAAACCCAAAGCCCGATAAGAAAACTAAAAGAAAAAGCTGATTTTTCCTGTGCGATCGACTATCATAATAGGCATGGTCAACCGCGACAATTATAGAGCCAAATCTCTGAGAAAACATCACATTCGGTCGATCGTGATGGTCGGCCGTGAGAAAATATGTATTAGTGATTTGATAAAAGCTGCAATTCATAAAAGTTTTCATTTAGATCCTTATACAACATTATTTTATAAGAATATATATAGAACATTTTTAGTTTGTAATCCATAAAAATATTTTATTTTAAAACATTCTTGAAAAATTATCAAAATTGAAATTCAAAACCAAACATATATTATTCAAAAATTTGAGATTAAGTATATTTTGGTACCCAAGTATTTTTGGTACCAATAAAATTTGGGACATGACCTTATCATGTAAGTTCAAGGCCCTAAGGTTATGAACCCATTTCGGTGTATTTTGTGCATGAATACGATCAAAACAAAAATCGTAAACATGACCCATACGATTACAATTTGTGTAATGTAAGGGTTTGAATAGTTTGCGTTGACCAAAATATTGTGCACATGGCTCATTTGCAAAAATAGGTTTTTCTTTGTAATTTTTTTTACGAACGAGAATTTCTTTTCAAATCGAAACAAAACTTGATCAAATGACCAAAACAACCACAAAATTCACACTTATACACATGAGCATGTTTATAATTGTCACTTTGTATGTGTACATGTGTATAAGATGAAGAAGCTTGATGGAATGCATAATCGTGAATAGGCTTGTTAAGCTTTTGTGCATTATAATAAAATTTAGCTAAGTGACCTTTACGACCACAAATAGAACATTTGTAAATTTTGTTATACATGTGTGTATAGTGTGTAGGATTCTTGAGTGAATTAATATGAGACTTTGCACACAAGTCCCTAAGCTTTTTGTTATTTGCAATACAAGTGTTTAGTGTTGAATCTAATGTGGATATGCGTTCTTTCATTTGATTCAACTCATCATTGTGCATACAAGCATTGCTACAAGAAGTAGAATAAATATGATCATTTATTATAGAGCTTAATTTATTTTTACTAATCTCTACTTCTAACATGGCATCACATTTTTCATGAAGCAACCTAGCTTTTTCTAATCTCAAATTTCATTGCATTCTTTGAGATTCATATTTTCATTTGCAATGAGCTCAAACTTAGTAGCTAGTGTTGCATGAGAAGATTTCATTTCAACATGCTTGCTTTTCAATTCAATATAGTTGCATTTTAATTTTTTATGGTCATGCAATAAAATTTTAAATTCATGTGCAAGCTCATCAAAAGTAAAATCATCATCGTTATCGAGCTCGCGTACCTCACGAGGATTATCTCCTAGAGGTTGCAAACATGAAGATGAAGCTCCTTTAGGACTTGAAGTGGAATTTTCCAACTCTTGTCGGATAGTCTCCAAGTCTCCTTGATGTGCTTCTTATAATTTCCATAGCGTATAAGCACTATCAAAGGAATCAAGTTTGTTAGCAAATGTTAAGCCAAAGGAATTAACTAAAAATTCTAACAAAGACTTGTTCATGGTAAATAATCTATTATCGTTACTACTCCACTTGGATTTCTCCGTAGTGGGTACAACATATCCACAATCGATAATTTCCTAAATATCAATATTATTAGATTTAGCAAATAGTTTAAATCTAATACACCATTGTGCATAGGTAAAACTTCCGATTCTAGGAGCAATGTTAATTGCATAACCGAGACTAGGTGCATCGTGCATGTCCATGATATGTGTAAGCAAGAGACTAATAAGATCAAAACTAGATTAGCAAGAAAAAATAACTTGGATCTTTAACTCAATGTGATTAAACCTCAAATCAAAGAGCATCAAGCTCTGATACCAATTGTTAGACCCTAGAGGGGGGTGATTAGGGTATTATGCTAATCTAATTCTGATTTTATGCTAATTAAATTCTGATTTTATGCTAATTAAATTATATTGATTAATTTGTTCAAGCAAGAGATATATGGGATAGATATGAACAAGAATGTAAAAAAATAATTACAAATTAAATATACACTAAGCAAACTCAAACACACGATATGTTCATGGAGTTCGGTCAACCACTTGACCTACGTCTTCGCTCCTCACCTCGAGGAGATCTCCACTATCGACACACCTGGTTTGGAAGCCGGAATTTCTCTACACACTTAGTTTTCTAGTTAATCGACAACTCTACAAAACACTCACAATGTACGTACACAAACAACAACCTTAAGCGTCGGTTCTCATGTATCGCCTCCCTCAAGTGCTCAGGATTACTATATCTCACTAGGCTTTACAACCGACACCACTCCTCTCAGTATCAACTATGTCCTCACCATACACTCCTCTCGGTGTAAATGTGTATACAAAGTGAATCTCACAATAAAGCTAACAAATGCAATAGTTCGTTCTCTACAATTGATGAGAACACAATTAAACTCACTCTCGCCCGATCACACACCACTACCCAATATATTATATGAAGATATTATAAGCTCAACAAAGGTGTGTGTGATAAAAGCAAATAATAAATATACAACTCAATTAATATAGATAAGATATGAATGTGAATAACGAATCAATAAGCTATATAAAAAAATGAGTTTAGAAAACTTCTCAATAAACAAGAAGGACTGTAGAATGATGATGAGGATGATATCCTCATTTGGAATTGAATGCCTCTTCTTGTTGTAAAAACTCCTCTTTTGAAACAAACCACAAACAAGCTTAAATACTTGTTAAACTCTATGTAAAACTCAATTTAAACAAAATTCTTGGTTCTTAGAATGATAGAGGCAATGAGGTATTTATACCCATTCAAACATCAGCCAAAATCCTATTGAAAAGACCAAAATACCCTCAGAACATCAGGTCAAAAACTAGCCATTATAACTCAACGGTCAGATCTGCGGTCGATCGTGAAACATTGGAGGTCGACCGCGAAACAGTGAAAACAAGCAAACAGAACAGGAAAGTAGGCGGTCGACCGTGACGGTCGACCGCTAGAGAGCTGATGCTCTCTGGACTTGCTATGGTCGACTGCCACGGTCAACCGTAAGTCTTTCAGAGGCCAATCTTGGTCTCTAGACTGTAGGCGGTCAGCCACCACGGTCGACCGCAAACTGACACAAATATTATTCAGGTTTTGAACCTGTTTTGCTGACTTTGAAAATATGTTAAAATAGCAAATAATATCCAAAAATAACGAAACTTTGGGGAAAGCTTAAAAACATGTAAGTGAACATGTTTCAAAAAGAAATTTTGGAAATACAATTTTTGTTTATGAAAAATCATTGTTTTTGAAAAGTGTTCATAAAACCTGTTTTTCATGAAAACAAAAATTAAACTATGACTTATGAAATTGTGTTTACATTTCATGAATACTTTATATATGTATTATGAAGGATGAAAGAGATGTAAACATGAAACAAAAAACTATTGTTACAATGTTTTGATAAAAATCATTTGTAGGAGAAAAATCAAACATGTGTTGTGTTTACATATTGAGCTTAAAACATAATCATACAATATATGTAAATAAACCTACTCTTATACTTAAGTGATTGTAGACACAAGAACTTGAATCTTAACTGTTGATATAAATATCTTTTCACCATGTGTTGATGTCATGTAAAGGAAAACAAACCATACCCACTAGAAAATGAATTAGCTATAAATTATTTGCCAAATCATCATCAAAACCAAAGGGCCAACATCTTCTTCTTCTTCTTCTTCTTCAACCCTACATGGAAGATCCATTGTCACGCAGTGGGGATGTGTAAATACAATCTTTTGCCTTGGCTTCTTCGAAGCCTCTAGTGACTTAGGCTGGTCGGATTGGTGAGTACGACGAGCAATTGGTGAGCTTGCGCCCCCTTCTGGGAAGAAAGATGCTGGAAGACTCATTGCAACTTCCTCTTCATCACCTCTAGCCTCTGTACCTTCACCTCCGGCCATGTCTTCTTCAAAGGTCTCGTCTTCATCAGTCAGAAGAATTTCTTCCTCCTTCTCAACCACTCGCTTGCCTTAGCCAGAGGGTCCAACAGGCTCCTTCCCCCTCCTTGAGAGCATGACCTCTCAAACTATCTCTGCGGTGCACCTGGCTACTCCTTCTACCTACAACTCTGATATCCTCTTTATCTTAGTAGGCGCGTTGGCGGTTATAAGCCATTTGCAGCAAAGGAATGTAAGTTGCAATGGACAGGGAGATTAAATCTAGCGCCTGTGCAACCAGCTACACTCCAAAACTAGGTGCGAGCTCCATAAATTAGTCCTCCGTGAGTCCATAATCTCCTGTTTGGATTTTCGATATATAACTGGTCATATCCAAATTGTCGGGTAAACCAACAGGGGAGATAAGGCTCGATACTATAATTATTCTTCACACGGAAGATAAGGTAGCCTAGACGAATGTTTATCAACCAACAAAAACACCCCACATCAAGAATAGTTCTATTCTTCCCCGGCTCTTCATCATCAATCAATAACTCATTGTAGTGGCCTAAAAACTAAGGAAAACACTTAAAAATTCCCAGCTCTTGTGAACTTTGAACTATTGGTTCACTTCATGCCACTGACGAGCTTCCCACTTGCAATCCTCTAATATTTTCAAAAAGGGGATATTCGGGTCCGCAACACTTGGCGTCGTCATCAAATCAGAGTGGTGGAGGAGGAGCCACGCCATAAGATAAGTATACGGCAGCTTGATCTTGACGGTGGGGATCTTGCTCAAAGGCTTGCTTCCCTATTATGTAAATCTAGTGACCAAGTGCCAGAGTCCACTGTGAATGTCAGCAACTAGGGCTAGGAGCAGAGAAAGTTTACACCTAATAGCAAGCTTGATGGCTAGAAATAAGACCTCAATCGGCAGCGTCAGAAGCTTGGTGTGGCACCACGCACTTCTTCAACCAGATGGCCAAATAGCCCGCTAAAAGAGTCATCAGTTGAATTTTCTTATGGGTATACCACAAGAATGTCTCAAACTTAATGCTTCGAGGAAACTTGCCTTCAGCTATACGAGTGGTATACAGTTGAGCACCGATCTTCTCAATCAATTGATTGATCTCTGATGGGGTAAAAAGCACTAACTCATAGATGTCCTGGCTAGAATGGTCCTCGAGATGCTTGAATAAGTAATCAACAAACTACTTCAAGCTGAGATGAGGAGAATTCTTCTTTGCTTTGATATCTACGCAGGCCAGGACGCTCTGATAATGGCTTGTAAGCTCCCATAAGATGTCGTATCTAGAAGAGTTGACCATCTTCATTTGAACCAATTGGCGATTGGTGGGGAAATACTCCTAGTACAGTATATCCCCTATCGATAGCCCCGACACCTTCAGCATCTAATGGAGAAGTAGCCCTAACTCTCCATTCTTGTTGAGGAAGGTATTGGTGTCTAGGTTGTAGAGCTCCAGCAGCGCGAAGAAGTGGTTCACGCTAATAGGCAAGCCATACATGCTGGCACGGATAGGCATATACAATACATTTTCAATTAGTTCCATGCCCTATCACCCAAGGACGTAACTCGTTATTCTGGTCCACCACTTGTCCGCCGACGAGTGTACCTAGCCATAACACCTGAAACCTTTAACGGGCAACTCCCTGCCCAATCTTGCAAGGTAATTCTTGACTACATTCACCTTTATCAATAGCTCGTTTTGAGGCACCTCATCCTATCCTAATATACTAGGATGAAGTCCTCGAATGGAAGTGCGGTCGCTACAGCCCGGGCGTCTCATGGAGAGTTAGAACTTCAGGATCTTCTATAGAGTTGCTAAACAAATAGCTAGGCTTCTTTAGGGGCTGAGTGGTGTCTGAATACTTCGTGAGTGGGGCCGTTTATGA
>BQKN01065256.1:600424-641395 GCA_022839385.1 Asparagus kiusianus
TATATATATATATATATATATATATAGTATATATAAGTATAAGTATGAATGTACATGTAAACTAAGTCTGCTTTAGTGTGCTGGTCGGTCGACCGACTCTAAAGACCGGTCGACCGATCGACAACTGACTGTAAGCATCAAAAATTACCTATAGGTTCCCGCACAGAGCTAAAAATGAAGAGAATGTGATGAACATCGTTATCCAAATAAAATAGGATCATCTGATGCCATAGAGAAGCCAACAAGTGCACGAAGCGAGTCGACGAAGCGTAAGAGTCAACGAAACACACGAAATGACAAAACAATGAAGAAACAACACAGCCAGGAGCTGTGTTTCATCCATAGGAGGAGAAACACCATATGTGTTTCGTCCACATGGGTGAAACACCATTAGTGTTTCATCCCCATGGGCAAAACAACATAAGTGTTTCGCACCTAGTTCGCCTGTTTCACCCGTTCAGCCTCCCGACGACACATATTTTGATAGAATTTAAGGATTCATTTGTTCCAGAACCTCTCTAACTAACTTGAAGCTATCCTTGAACATGGAAAAGTGCTTACCAACTGAGGATAAGATCAAATTGTGAATCATTATCTAAAAACGGGGCACCCGAAGCCTATAAATACACCCCAGGGTCCCTATGCACAAGTGGGAATTTTAGACTTGGAGGCGAAGCCCTGACATTCTGGAGAGAAAGGAGCACGAATTTTAGATCTAAAGGTGAGTCTTGGCAAGTTTTTCAGTAGAAAAAGAAGAGTTCAAGAGATTTACAGTCCCCTTCAGCATCCTTCACATGTTTTCTTAAGATCAGACTTTGTTTTGATCTTGAGAATAGTACTTATCTCACCTTGTTGAGATATTTATTTTAGTTCTTATTTCCTTTATGAAACAAGATCTATCAGATTGGGTACTCTACGGTCCATGGATCAAAGAGTCTCTAGCATAAGTAAAGATCTCATACAAGCAGCGGTCGATAAATAATCCTACGTGTGTTTCTAGGAGATCCCCCTGTTTAGTTTCAGTGTAAGAAAGTCTTATAAAAAGACTAACTTTTTTTTAAAACTGTAAGATGATAAACATGTAATGGATTCCATAATAAAAAAGATTTCTAATGAAAACACATGGGCAAACACAGTAGGAGCCAACAGCTTCTCTACCAAGGTTGTCGTGTCGCAACCGAAGATCAAGATCCCGGTTGATTCAGCGGTCGAGTACTAGTTCGACGTGAGGAATATTTCCCCTCATCTTCATCAAAATCCTCCTCTCCCTACAAGTGCGTAAAGATCTCATATTTGAAGGAGGCGTAGTCACCAATGAAAGGTATAAGTGCCTCGCCGCCACAACAGCGAATCATTGATCCCTCCTCCAAACTAGCAATTAATAAATGGGTTCATGTCAAAAGGACTCGTTTAACTCTCGAGGAGCATATCCATAAGCACCACACACTTCTCACGCATGTACGGATTCTTGTGTAGAAGACATAAGATCTACATAAGGAAGAGTGGCAAAAGAACCACTAAAATCCAAACAAGTATAGGTGCCGAAAGCAAAAATAGCAGCAAAATCAACTCGAAAAACCTCTGAAGTGCCCCAACCTGGGTTGATACACAATGTGTGCTTCATACCTAGGGCAAAACAAAATTTTTGTTTCGCACCTAAGGTGAAACACAATTTGTGTCTCACACCTAGGGTGAAACACCAGCTGTGTTTTGCACCTGGTGCCAGCCCTGAGGCTATTTCTTAGCCTCCGCCAGCCTTCGATCCTGCTCCTTCTGCTCCCGCATCTCTGGTGAAGTCTCATGGTAGTGATAATTCACCCAAGATCAAGAAAACAATGGCGGATCACCTAAGTCCTCTACACGAAGATCGGGGAAAAAATTCTAGTGAAAGAACGCTTGGGTCTGGTCAATGAATCTCAAGTAACTATTCAGGCTAGGGTTCATACATGTCCTCCTAACAAGTCGAAGCCATACTATATCTAGAAAACACCTGTAACTTCCTGCTTGGGGTTGGATGTCCAGGTTCAAGAGCCCGTTGAGATTCCATACTCACAAGGGGGTAGATCTAAACATGTGACTCCTTAGAACGCTGACAAGGCGTTACATCCCCAAAAGGAGACGTGTCCGTTACATGACAACATCATACCTAAGGAATCAAATCAATAGTTGATAGGTTGCTCCGACCACAATGTCGATTAGTTGTACTGTCAGGCTAGGGGTACGAGGAAATCTCAAAAGAGAAGTATCCCAAAATCGGACTCTAATTATCCATGTGAATAGTTAATCAGGGGAGTATTATCAGCGTGAAGTTGCCCCAAGACCGCTCCATGGAGGGTCTCGGTATTCAAAAGAATCTCTATCGAAGCATCTAATTCCAAATTAAGGCGCTTTTGTAGAAGACCCCGGGTCATGATGATGAACTTCCAGAAGTTAGCATTAATATGGCCGATAAGGGAAAGTCAACATGACGTTCCAGTCCCGATCCATTTCCAGGGGCATCCCAACATCTCGTTTGGTTACGGTTGGGAACTATCAGACCTAGGCTAAATAGGGAACACTCCTCAGATAATGAAATGTTAGATGCTTGCTATGCGTTCGCCTCTGACAATATAGTGTCTAGCGTGGGATGATCTCGTGAAACGTTCATAGTCACCAATGAACAAATGACTCAACTACTTCATGAAGCTTTGGCTAAGCAAAAAGAAGAATTCAAGGCTAAGATGGAGCTGACCATTCAACGAATAAGGGAAGTACACAACCAATAGATTCAAGCCTTATCAAATCAGGTTGGTGAGTCTAGCCATCGTAACAATGCCAATCAGGGAGACAGTGACCCAGAAGTGGAAGAGAATGTCGATGCTAACCTCCCTCTTCAAGACAATGACGTTAGGGGTGGTCCTATCGAAAATAACAACATTGGGGTGGTCCCTGTAGGTGTAAATTTTGATCTCCCAAAATAGGGATTTCGTTTGTAATTATAACAATTGCTTATTACAAACTAATGAATCGAAATTACAACAGAAGCGGAGGGAATGCCCTCCTTGTTTAACGTAGGGACTTTTAGTAGCTATAGGATGCTTCGCTCGGTTCTCACACCGATTCTGCTTCCCTTGGACGATTCGACCGAGGTTGTTGGCGAGCTTCAGTACACAACCGAAGCTTGGTTCGGTAGAGTTCGAATCTCCCGAGTTCTCAAACAGCAATCGGAGCCGAGAACCGAGGGTCAATGGTTCGATTAACTAATTTATTTAGTCAAAGGGATTCTAGGCCAATCACTCTTTAATTGTTCTTTTGAACTTTTCAATCTCGAACCCTTTTCTTGTTGTAGGAGAGGCTCTTAAATAGAGGGAGAAACGACGTGGCTGCTCCCTGAATCACGGGACGTGACCATGTACTATTGGGAAATGCCATGCCTTTTGCTTGTATTATGAGCGGCTGCTTGATGGGCTCGAAGCACTGTACTCCTTCCCTTCACATCGTGAGGAGTGGGAAAGCCCATCATTGTACGTGTTGTTGCGGCTGCCCGGTACTAGTTCGGCGAGCTTGTTGATCGTGGGCGGATTCAGCTCTTGACTCGTGCAGGCGAGGTGAGCTTCAATCGTGAGCTTCAATCGTGAGCATGCAGGTGAACTTGGCGACTGCATGTATTTGACTGGTCGCTCGTACTGTGAGTGGCTACTTGATGGGCTCGGAGCACTGTACTCCTTCCTTTCACGTCGTGAGGAGTAGGAAAGCTTATCCTTGTACGTAGCGTAGTGGCTACCGAGTACACTAGCGATCAAAAAGTTCGTAGGCGAATTCGACTTTCGACTCGAGTGGGCGAGTTGAGTAAACAGGCAAATTTCACTCATTTGGATGATCTTGACTCGTATGGGCGAGTCGAGTAAACAAATGAATTTCAGTCATCTGGATGATCTTGACTCGTGCGAGCGAGTCGATCATACAGGCGAATATGTGATCAATAAATGCGAGCGAATTCAGCGACCGTGCAGTTTGGGTTCGCGCTAGTGAGTCAAGTCCATGGGTGAGCCCTACCCTCAAATTGTGTGGACGACTCCGACTCACAGGAGAATTTCACGTAAGTCTGCAAAGGTAATTTTTACCATCTACAAGAACCCCTTCAAAGTTTTCAGACCTTAACCAACTTGTGTGTGGTCTTGAATACTTTGAATAAAGAAGTCCCGGGCGGCTTAGGGTGAATTTAGCCCTCTTTAGGATTTTTAGCAAACCCTCAGCTATCAACAGGTTTGACTTGCCTTTACCGATTACCGTTTGAATCGGGCTAGCCGTACTATTCCCCTCAGTATGATGATTTGTTGAATAGTTTCTCTTAGGCTTAATGCTAAGATTTCTGCTCTAACCCTAAGCCATTTGAGGTGTGGGTTTGAGTGAGGCCATTCCATCAACGGTTCGAAACTCTGGACAAGTCGTACTATCCGAAATTCATTTTCAACGGCGAATGAATCGTTCAGGTGAAATTTAGTTTCGCAGGAGAAATTTGAAATTGTAGGGTCAAGCCTTGTCTTCGCAGGTGAAACCCTTCCTTTAGATGAAATTCGATCTGGTGGGATGTGAGCCACGTGTTTGCCGATGAAGCTTCGTGCTTTCTAGCTAAGGCGGCGTGGGTCCGTCAGGTCGCATTAATTACGATCTGACAATGTGACGTCAATTTCGTGCACCTTGCTCGATGATAAATCATGGTCATGGTTTTCAAATTCAGCCATTAGGTTCAGTCGGTGATTTCGGTTCGGGTCCCGAGTTTTGGCCAACCCGTTTCTTGTCTTGACGGTTTTTTCGTAATCTCAAAAGAGAACGAACTATTAAGAGTGATCTGGGCTGTTGATTTTGATCGTGGCCATGTCTCTTAACTGCCAATGCTCCGCCTCTTGAGAGCGATCATGGCCACGCAAGCATTTTATCCTTTAAATAGGCTTTGTTCCCATCCTTTGAGAGCTATCGTGCTCAGGAACTTCTGCTCGCGTGAAAATTTTCTAGAGAGAAAGAAACTCCCACTTCGTCCTAACTCCCAGACATGGCACCGAAATCCAAAAAATGTGTTCGAAAGGGAGGAGATCCTGAATGTTATTCTGATAGCATCGCCACTGGTACGATTGCCAGCTTGCCTGAGACGCACTTAGGTAAGTCGAAAGGTTTGTCTGGCGACTTTGCATTGATTGCCGGTGTTGGGTCGGGAGGATGAGCATCGCGCGTCTTCCTTAGTAGGCTTTGCCATTTTTTTGGCAGTTTCCCCGATTTGGATAAAATTGGGCTTTTTCAGCAGATTCTGCATTCATTTGTAGAGGGTGACTTCTGCCTTTACAAGCGAAGTCGGCCTTTATCGGGCGAAGGAGAATTCGTTCTTGACAGGCAAGTTCGACTTTTGTCTGGTAAAGACGAATTCGGTCTATACAGGCAGATCTTGTCTTTGTCAAGCGGATTTTGCTTTTTGACAGGTGGATTTACATTCGTTTGGCGACTTTGCCTGTTTTGGCTTGATAGGCGGATTTTCCCTTAGGGCGGATCCCATCCTAATTCTTTGGTTCTGCCTTGCAGTGACCTTTTCTGGCGAAGCCCTTCCGAAGGGCGTGGCTATCGGTCTCGCTGGAGGTATAGGCTATACGGCACCTCCCCGATTACCTTTCCTGGATCCGATACCCGTGTTTGCTACCGACAGGCCGGATGGATTGATCAAGACAATCACTGACGGGCACCATTTCATGTTGCGTGAGTTGACTGCTGACGCGGTGTTGACAGACGAGGCTAGGACAGAGCTCAAAAGCCTCAGTTTTTGTTTGGTGATGCCGCGACTGATCCTTTAGCTCTATTGCTCAGGAGAGCAGGTGGCTCCGTGTAGGGGACGAGGTCCATTACTACATTCCCAGCATGCCGAGAGGGTTCTCAATTGTTGAGTTGTGGTCCTTTACAGTCCCAAGAATGATGAACTGGGATTTGACCCCAACTCAAGACGGGGTGACTTATGGTGTTTTCACGGGCTCCATGGCTAGGTACGGGGTGGATAGCTCCTGCAAACGTGTGACCGCTCTACGTCCTGGCCTACTGTTCAATGAGTTGCCCGCCGGGGAGACGACTGTGGTTGTGGAGACTTTTCATCATCGTTTCTTTCGGGTCGGGGGAAATTTCCTCCAAAGAACTTCAGAGCCCCAGGGTGGATCTACTCTGTGGCTGGTAGCAGCACTTGGTGGTCTAAGATTACTGACTACGTCTTGGCCGAGAATTCTGATCTCATGGATTCAGAGCTATACGTAGCCAATCGGGCCACTCAACATGGTCTGAAAATCAATGCTCCTCAGTTCCACAGCATCTTGGAACTGTATTGTGCGGATAGTGACACGTTCTTCACCCCCAATAGTAAACTCGGCATAACCCTTCATGAGATGTATGACGTGTCAGGGTTGTCCTTTGGAAGCTTCCCCTACGAGGAGTACGTCCCAGGTCAAGATGAGATTGACCAATTTTCAAACCGCTCCCCTTGGTGGTTGAGACTCTATAGGAATTGCTCTGTCACTACCATATATGCCTCAATACCTTGGGTCAGTAGACCATAAAGGCAAGAAGAAGAGGGCTCCGGGGATCAGCCATAAGAACTGGGCTGATTACTTATTCCCGGAGAATGATATCAAGAGAAGGCCTACTCTATCGCTGAACGAGTGTGACCAGGCCAAAGTGGAAAGGAGGACGGCCAAAGGGGAGCCACCATGACTCTCGAGCATGACGAGGGTGGATTCAAATTCGGAACGGTTTTCCACTCTTTCCACCACCAGGCCAAGTCCCCTATATCTAGAAAGGCCTTGCTCGTGGGGTACCTCATGTTGTGGCTGAAGAGGTGCGTGGTTCCCACTCATTCCTTCGAGGCGCTTCCGGTGGAGGTCGTTTATCCAGTAGTTTGCTTAGCCCACGGGAAGTCCTACGCATTGGTGTCGGCCATGGTGACATGTATCCATCGGGGACTCCGCACATTGACGGCCTAATTTTGTCATATGTCGAGTGTTGACGAAGGGGAAGGTGAAGTCATTAGGACTCATAACCCTAGAGTGGGGTTGCCCTACACTTACTTGATGGCGTGGTTTGTCTACCATTGCGAGTGCTTGATGAGTGCCCCAGCTACTCTTCAAGGGGAAAAATTCATTCCGTTCGTCCAGCGCCTGGAGAGATGCTCGTGGAAGTGTAAAGACATCCCTGACATGAGGAAGACGCTATCCCACTTCGGCCATTATAATTTTCACTGTTTCTTCCCTTACTTCAGTGGAGGAGGGTATGGCGAGTCTCTTAGCGATGTATCGACGGTGGATCACCACACCATTCTTTCCTGTGGCGCTTTTTGATGTTGGTGAATATTTGATCGGGGTATCATATCCTACGAACAGGCTCTGTGAGGTACCTCGAGCTGTACATTCCTTGCAGATCCACCCGCCAGTTCAGGTATGACCAGCTATATGTAGGAAACATCAACCATTACTTACATTTCGAAGGAGGGATAGTGGACGGCGCTCGGGCATGGTTCTGGACTCATGCCTGCGGCACCCATGCTCATTTCAAACTTCCTGCAAAGGATCATGATCTGCATCATACGCTTCGATATTATCGGTGGTATCAGGGCACTAGCGCTAATCCTAAGGGCTTCTGGTTCCAGAGTTCCTGTCTGACGGAACACGGCATCACCCAAGGGGAGCTCTTCGTCCCTCAAGGCAAAAGGGCTGCCAAACTACTAGAGAATGGTTCTCGAAAGATCTTGCTAAAAATATTAAGGATCTTGATAAGGGTTGTGGTGAATTCGGAGGGCTCGAGGCTCAAGCCTCGTCCCCTGGCCCTTCGCTAGATCCCACCGGTGGGCAGAGAGAATATGATAAGCTGGCCCGAATGGGTGAACATCTGGAATAGGCCTGGAGTGGGATAACTGGACGAATAGAGATGCCCCTCCTATCTCTAGGTAGTTCGCTTCTCTCTAAATGACAGTTGGAGATTGGTGCCGAAAGCTCTAGGGTGGAGGCGGCCAAGAAGGTCCGTCATGAAAAGGGGGTTGAGACTGCCAAAGCGGCGGAAGGTCAGGACGATGCTACTCAGGTGATCATTCCTAGAGTGACTCCTCTTGTGACTAGGGGTATTTCACCTACTCCTTTCGCCGCATCGGGGATAGTCCCGGCAACTTCGGAGGATGCTCCTCCACAGTCTAGCGTAAGGCTACAGGCGGGGGCTTCGATGACCTCCACGATCGTACCAGAAGGTAATCTTTAACACTGTGCCCTCAGGCGTAAGGTTGAATCTACACCACCTGACATTTGTGTCGACTTAATGTAGGTATCATTGGGAGAGTAATCTCCATTCCTTCCGACGAAGAGGAGGGAAGTGGAGACGAAGAAGGGCTTGGTGGCTCAGGTAAGAGTAGGATCTAGCGTTGTCGATCCGTTCATGTTGAACCGTCAGTGGGGCTCTTCCCAGGGGTATTTACTAACCTTCCTCTTCTATTGTAGCTGACCCATCCTACAAAGCTATTGGTAAAGAGGATCCCCCCTCTTGGGCGAGCCAGTCGATTGGAGAGATGGGTGAATCAGAGGTGGAAGACGATGTCCTGATTCATGAGGCGATGTAGAGCGAGGAGGAGGTGTTGGCTTATGAAGAGGTGACAGACCACCAAGAGGAAGTCCCTATTTTTGAAGAAACGTTGGTCGGGGGTGGGGCACCGGCTCAGGAGTCTCTGACCTAAGGGGATACACCCACTTGGCTGGTGATCGCTTCCTCATCCTTGGTGACCGTCGGCGTTTCGGCTGCTATCCCAGTGTCATCGATCGACACTCCGGTTTTGGCGGTATCTGCCACTACTCCTATCGTCGTGACTACCAACACCTCGATCGTGGCTTTGGTTATGACATCTGCAGTAGATGAGGCTATCCTCTCTCCTTTGGAGCGTTCGCACCAGAGGAAGATAAACCGAGCCCTTGCCAACTTCCAAGACACTCTAGCTGACAATGTCAAGCTCGTATTGGAAGAAAGTTGCCCCTTCGAGGAGTTCAAGGAGGATCTTGATTACTACATGGCTTTCTTGGTCAAGAAGCTTGGTGCCACCGTGTCTAATCCGTACTTCCAGCACTTGGAGGAGGTAGAGCAGGCCATCCGACATCTGCTTACCCTTTGTGTGACGAGCTTCGAGATCATTCATCTTGCGTCCGGCGAGGTTCAGACAGTGTTGGAGTAGCGTAATCGCAGACTGAATGAGTCAATGTCATTAGAGGCGAGGTTGTCGGAAGAGTTGGAGCGTGTCAAGACCGAGAACGAGCGAATGAGCCTAGAGCAACAAAAGGCTGACTCCTGCCTCTCTCGCTTGTCTTTGGAGATAGCAAAGACCAAGCAAGTCATCGCTGACGCGCAGGCCTCACTAGTTAATCAGGAGAAGGCTCGCGAATAGCTGGTAGGGTAGTTGGAGGAACTCGAGTCCTGACAGCAACTGGTCGTTAGTTCTATTGAGGAGAAAGACCGAGCCCTCAAGGAGGTCAAGCACACTGTCCAAGACTTGGTCTCGCGCTCTGAGGAGAATCTTCGTCGAGAGATTTTGTGGAGGCTCGAGCTCAAGCGTGCTGAGGAGATTCGTGAGGTGGAGTCACGGCTGAGGGCTTTGTAATTTGCCTTTGATTCCATCGTTGTATTCGAATCCCTTTTAATGAATGGAATTATCCTTTTGTTCCTAGTCATTATTTCCCTTTTGTGCGCCCCACCATTTTTTTGTCATTATTCAACACGGATCCGCACTAGTCAAAGTTTGGCCGCAGGGGAATCCTAGCTGCGGGCGGATTCTTGCTGTTGGCGGATTTCAACTACAGGCTTATTCTATCCGCAAGCGAATTCCGTCTGCAGGCAAAATTAGTACTAGCTCGAGTTCTATAGTGGTGTGCGAGCCTGATTGGCTCAACTATCAGATGAGCACGAACCATATGAGTTCAAACGACGAATTCGGCTCGCGGGCGGGCTCCGCTCTTAGTGGGCCACGTGTCAATTTATGCGTTAATATGCTCGTCAGTTAAGATGACGTGGGTGTGCCATTTCGCATTAAAGACGATGTAGTGGGCCTCTTCGTTCTCCATGCCTGATCTGGGCCATTGGTGAGAGATCGTGTCTAGAAACTATCGGATCTCGACCGTGTACGCGGGAACCCAAACCGTTTGACCTTACTTTCGATTGTTCGGTTTTGAGCGGTCTAATCAAACGGTAGACAATCGTCCAGGCCATGAGTATTTAATGCCCCTCCCCCTTGTTAAGGGAGGTTGTAGTTTTCTTGTTATCTTCTTCGGAGAAAACTTACGCTTCCTATCGTTGCACTCGAAATGGCGCCGAAGGTGAAGAGAGTCGCTTTGAAAAAAGGAAAGGGGTATCCTCCTCGTGTGCCACCGAGGCCGCTGCCACTGAATGTATCTTTTTGTCCAGGCTTTCGTGTAGTTCGATTAGGGGGTCGCAAGTTAAGTGGATACTTCTCGCTTTTAACTCCTTGTTGTGTTGCTGTCATGTTGTGCAGTTCAGGAAGAAATGCCGACTACTGAAGAGCGTGCGGCCGAGCCCATTTTGATTTCTGACGACGAATCTAAGGGAATCGCGACTTCCTCCGCTTCAAACCCTGTTCCGCCGTCTAGAGCCGAAACTTGGCTTGAGGTTCTACCCATTGTAGTGCTCGCTTCGGGTCAAGAACTTGTTTCCTCAGATTCCTTGTCTATACAGGCTAGCGCTGAGGAATTTGAGAACGCTGTGAAGAAGGTAATTTCTCTTATCAGTCTTAGCATAAGGACCTATGATGACTTCAAACAGTCCCTCCTGGATCGTGTGGCCGATCTCAGGCGGCTGGACGAATGTTAGGTTTCCACACGTTGTGTGCAGAGGCTCCTTTTTCTAGAGTCATGCCTGACGAGTCTGGAGACCTTGCTGCGAGAGGGTCCGAAAGCTGATGTGGAGCCCTTCTTGTCTCATGTGCGGTGTCGGGAGGCCTGGGAGCAGGAAGTTCACTCCAGGGAGATAGCAAATCTGGAATCCTATGTTGCCTTCTTGGTGGGTCAACAGCGCTCACTGGAAGAGCGGATAGGCGACTTCATTTCCACCGTCTCCCGTCTGAGAGTCGAGTTGGAGCAAGCGGAGACGACCTTGAGGGGGCTTAAATCTGAGAGCGTAAATGTTGGTAGGACTATCGAGGAGGCTGTTTTCGTGAAAAGCTGCTGTTTTCATTGATTCGGTATCTGTTACAACTTCAGGCGTTACAACAGAGTTAAAAAAAATGAAAACAAAAGGTTACAACTCTTCTGAAAATAAACACGAGGTCCCGGTTTGGTACGGTCTCGCTTGCGTGGGTTGTTGGCCTGTGACGGGGACGTCGATATCCGTGGACCGCCGACTCTTAAAGATCCTTCCGGGAAAATCCGGCAGAGCTTCGTCTATCCGCGTGGGATATAGAAGCAGAACTTCGTCGATCCGCGTGAGATCTTAGAAGTTTAAAGCTTATGCCTCGGTTAAACGAGGCACTAGCTCTTCTTAGTAGTCACCGCTAATGGGCAATACTAAGGACAGAAAGGGGTGAATGAAGGACAAGATGAAGACCTCTCGCTCTTCGATCCGGCAGGGCTTCGCTGCTCTTCTCCAAAATTTCAGATCTCGAGGTTAAACCCAAGACCAGAAATTCCTCTCCAAAAATCCGAGCCAAGAGAATGGAGGCCTAGAGGGCCTATTTATAGGAAACCAAGAGGGGGGGTGGCTGAAATAACTAAGGACACCCCGTGGGGTGTCTCAAAAAATCCGAGACACCCTAGGGGTGTCTCGGAATTTCTGAGACACCCTTGAGGTGTCTTGGATTTTCTGAGACACCCTTGGGGTGTCTTGGATTTTTTCAGACACCCCCGGGGTGTTTTATGTTAGTTGAGACGCCACCGTTGTCCCGCCGTTGACTCGCCGTTGACTTGCCGTTGACTTTTCGTCCGAACTCGGATTTGAGTGATTTCGGATGCGTTGAAATCGTGACGGCGAGCTCTGTAGGCCCCGATGGTTGGATTATTAGTGGGGGTGATCGGGGCATGGCGGGCGTTGGCCCAATTGCGGTGGTCGCGGGGTTTTCGGTCAATCCGTATCCCCGTGATTCTGACATTCTGTCGGCTCACGTAGTCCGTCGGTTCACTTCAGGCGTTTACCGATGTCGTTGGAATTCTTGTGAACCGGGTAGTGACGTTCCATCGTCGCTCGTTGACATTGAACTGTGTGCGGGGACCTATCGGCAATTTTTGATGCCTACAGAGGCAACTCGAAACCTTCAAACATTGCGCCAGGAAGACTCCACTGCCTAATCAAGCTTTGAAGCTCGGACTCGGAAAGAGGCTGAAGAGAAGGGCCGGGAGGACCACGCGAGAAGGGTGGCCACAGTTAAAGCAGAGCTTGCGTCCTTTAGCTTGTTGGACTAGGCTTCTCAGATCTAAAACCGTGTTAAGACATTTTGCTTCATTTTGCTTTTGGCGTCGTGTTATAACTTGTTTGATTGTGAAGTCATAACTTTGTTTAAATGTACTGTTTTAAGACCGGATGAACGTTATGCTCTTTTGGTTTCCCAAATGTGTTTGTGCATGTACTCCTCCTAATCGCTGTTGCCTCTTATCTTTCGCCTTTTATCTTTCTCTGTGAGATTGTTGCAGGTGGGCCTTTAACTATAGGTGAATTCAAGCTACAACTAGATTCTAAACACAGGCGAGTTCAAACCGTTGGTGAATTCTAACTATAGGCGAACTCAAGCCACAGGTGAATTTTAGTCATAGGCGAACTCTAACCCCAGTCAAATCGAGCTGAAGATGAGATTAATGCTAATTTAGGGACAACCACGTATCTGATCGCGGTCTCGAGTGCTCGCTAGCTAGACTGACATTGGCACGTCGTCTCGTATTAAAGGCGGTGTAATGGACGATCTTCCTTTCCACCACCCAATCTGGACCGTTGGATGACAGACACGCACTTAGACCGTATGTCATATATTGCCCCATTTTCTTGTTAGAGGGGGCACTGTGCTGATTGTCTCCTTCTTGTTTAGGATGGCACCACGATCAAAGGCATCTGATGCGAAGAGGGCGAGGAGTGATGCCTCTCCTTTGGTTCCCACATCTGACTGTGATCTAAAGTTTAAACCCTCGGATTCCGTTATGGTCCAATAAGAGGAGTTGGAGAACACCGTGAAATGAGTGATCTTGCTCGTTGATCAGGACCATGGTACTTTCGCGTAGCTGAAGCAGTCTCTTTCAGACAGTGTGGCCCGTCTCTGTTGCTAAGGTAACTTTAGGCTCGCCCTACGCTGCTCGATGAGACTCATTGATCCGGAACTTCTCCTAACAAAATTGGAGGATTTACGACATGCGGATTTGGAGTCCAAAGTGAAGCTATTCCTGGCTCTAGTCCGCCATCGCACTGTGTGGCAACAAGAGTGCTGAAGGTGAGACATAGAAGACAAAGGGGCCCTTGTTGATCATCTGGATCTTCGGCACCGCCTATTGCAATCTGACATGGAGTCTGTCGTTTCTTTGATCTTTTTAGGTACGATCTCGCGCACAGAGGGGGAATTAGTCTTGATGTGCCTGCACATTCAGAGCGAGATGGTGCGAGGCGATCTTGCTAGGGAGAGGCATAATCTTCCACTGCTGCTTTAGGAGGATGCCGCTGCTAACGCTTCTTTCGAGGCACGGGTCCAGTAGGAGGCAGGGGACAAAGCTCATGCCATGCATGCGAAGAAGATAGCCGTAGTCAGAGCCAAGCTTGCGTCTTTCAGACTCCTAGAATAAACCCGTAGGATAGGAGTAGATTCAAGATGTTCTGTTTCATGTTTTGCTTCTTGAATGTAATGTTATGACTCTCTTAGCTGAAAAGTCATAACTTTGTTCAAATGTACTGTCTAGAAGCATCTAATGAAGTTTGCACTTTACTCGTCGTACACATACTCTTTTCATATTTTGTTGTGTCGCCATTTAGCGTCTCGCTCATTTGACGGGTAGACTCAATTACCGACGATTTCATGCATAGGCGAAGCTCAAGTCCGAGTGAGTTTACGTTACAAGCGAACTGACGAGTTCGTGTTGTAAGCGAGACTTAAGCTCGTGGCGAGTTTTGTGCTGCAAGCAAAACTTAAATTCTGGCGGGTTTGCACTGCAGGCGAAACTCGAGTGCTAGCGAGTTTGCGTTGAAAGCTAAACTCAAATGCTGGCGAGTTTGTGCTATAAGCATAACTCAAGCGCAGTCGAGTTGGTGCTGCAAGCAAAACTCAAGCGTAGGCGAGACTGTGCTACAAGCAAAACTCAAGCGCAGGCGAATTTGTGCTGCAAACAAAATTCAAGCGCAGGCGAATTTGTGCCACACGTCTGCCCACGGACCCAAATGCTTGCCAGCTAGGGTGATGTGGGCGTGTTAGTCCTCATTAATTGTGAACTGATGGGACACTTCGCCTTCCGCGCTTAATCTGAACGGTCGGTTTGGAGTCCCAATGGCAAAGCTCTTATGGGCATCAAACTCGAAGTGTCACTAGAGATCTGAGCCGTTCGATCTACCTCAGGCGGCAAATCCCAACCGTTCAGCTCTTGGCTATATAATGTGCTCGCGGTCTCTTCGATAGAGTTCTCGTGCTTATGAAAGAAAATTCACCAAAAGAGAAGTACAGAGTTCTCCCTGCTTTACTCAATGGCCTTCGGATCGAATGCTTCAAAGGGTAAGGAGGTTGCTTCCTCCTCCACTGCCGTCAGTGTCGACGCGGCTTCCGCTACCGTGGCTGGCTCGGTCCAAGGGTCTGCCGCCACAGATCCTACTATGACGCTTGTTCTCCTCCAGAAGTTGGAGGAGGATCTTCGCCGAACGGCTGTCATGATCGGCCAAGGCGTCGGGGGGTATGACGATGTGCTCCTCCTCGTGGCCGAAGGCCTGGAGGAGATCCACCAAGTGGGTGGTCACCAGCTGGTCCGACAATGCAAGTGGGAGCTTCAACGTTTAGGGGGGATGTTGCATCACCTGGAAGAGTTGGTGCATGCTGATGCTGAGCTGGCGCCTCTCGCAATGAGCGCTCTGTTTGAGTGTGAGGACTTGGCAAAGCGGATCCTAAAGCAGGAGGCTTTGCTCAGATGCCTGCACATGCGACATCGAGCCATACTGGCAAAGATAGACGCCTATCTAGACGACAGCTTCTTCATGGATGCCGGATCCCTTGAGGGAGAGGCGAGGCTAAAGAGGCTTGAGCATAAGAAGATGCGGATTCATCGGGCTGTCGAGGCGGAAAAGCAGGTGCTCCAGCTCCTTCATCGGGAAGAGGATAAAGGCGAGGCTACTTTTGCCAGGCTTCAGCAGAGGCAGGAGGCGAAGGCCCAAACCAGACAGGCGGCAGAGTTCGCGACTGTCAGGGCGAAAATCGCCAACTTCAGTCTTTTAAAATTGGTGTAATGCGTCCCCCTCTTTGCTTTAAAAATTGTTTTGTAGTTTGTTGATGCTTGATGCATCACAGTTTAAAACTCTATGTCTGTAAATTTGGCCTAGAATGGCCTGTTACGCTTTTGTTTATTTACTGCTTTGCATGCACAGTCTTTTTTTTCTTTTCTGTGTTTGATCTGTGCTCAGGACTATTGGTTAGTCCATGATAACTATTGTGTCTGATTCGCCTGTGCCGCCTGTCGCCTGAGTCGAGCTAGTTATACTATTTTTCACAGTGTGGCAAGCCTTCAACGAGTCTGTCTTGGACTTAGTCACTAGGCTCCCCTTCAGCTTTTGGTTATTCGCATCGTGGGGTCGGGTTAACCCCAGCTTTCGCGTTGCAGCTCAGGAAAAACCGCGAGGGTAACACTTAGCTTGAAACAAAGAGTGGTTTCTTGTGCATGCGACCAGCTGAAGACCCCAACAATGACTTGCCATTTGGTGAGTTGCTACTTGAGGGGGCGGTTGGGACATGTCATCCGTTAAGCCGCCTTTGACAATCATCATCGTTCGTGAGGACGATGACGTGAATGATAATCGAACCATTTAGGGATATAGGAATGTAACGATCGATTGCTGTAGGAGCCGTCGCATGGTAGGCCACTACCCATCGGTTATTCTAAGAGAATATTATGATATCCAGAATAGGTCAGGTAGTTCAGGGACGTAGGAGTGTGACTATTGACCGAAGTAGCAACAAGTCACATGGTAGGTTACTACTTAGGTTGTGTTACTCGTGGGAATAACAGGGCAAGTTATCAGAGGTGATCGTTAAAATGATAAAAAAAATTTACGATCGTAACAACTATGAGGACTCATCATCCCATTGGAAAGGATTGGTAAGTTAATTTTGTCAGAGGTGATAGTTAACATGACAGGATTGTTTGTCATGATGTGAACGACTTTGGTAGGCTCACCATCCTATTGGAGAGGATTGGTAAGTTAATTTTGTTAGAGGTGATAGTTAACATGAGGGCTCACCATCCTATTGGAGAGGATTGATAAGTTGATTTTGTCAGAGGTGATAGTTAACATGACAGGGTTGTTTTGGTCCTAACTGTAAGAAGGGTTGACCAAATAGCGATCTAGGTCACACTTAAGAACACTGTTAGTAGCGTCTCGTATAGGGTTTCTCATCGGAGTATATGAAGTAGGAACAGTTTAGCCTCGTGTACCAGTTGGAAGGAGTGAGGACCAGTTTAGACTCATGCACTCGTGGGAGTTTGGAGGGGCAGTTTATACTCTTGCACCAGTAGGAGTCTGGTGGAGAACAAAGGGTAATACTTCTTCAAGAACTTGCCATTGATAGGCATCATGATCCTGTCTCCGTTCGGTTTGACGAGGTGATAAGCTCCATTCTAATAGACTGTCTCTACTACGAACGGTCCTTCCCATTTGGGCTAAAATTTACCCTTCTTCTTGGAAGTGAGAATCATTGGTCGTCGAACGGCGAGTACTACTTCCCCCTCCTTAAAGGACCAACGCTTGACTCTCTTGTCGAAAGCCTTAGATATTCGGGCTTGGTAGAACTCAATGTGTTGTTGAGCTTCAAGCCGCTTGTCATCCAACGCTTCAAGTTCTGTAAGACGTCGTTGATAATTGTCCTTGGTCATCATCCCTATAGCTAGGGTGACATGGAGGGATGGAATTTGAATCTTTAATGGTAACACGGCCTCACAGCCATATACCAACGAATAAGTTGTGTTGCCGGTCGGTGTACGAACCGTCGTGCGATACGCCCATAAGTTCTCACCAAGCTTCTCGTTCCAATCGTGATTGTTGTTAGAAGTCAGCTTGGTTAAGATCTTAATGATTGTTTTGTTGAAGGCCTCGGCCAAGCCATTCGTCGAAGGGTTGTAGGTCATGGAGGAAAGGTTTTGTATCCGGAATTTATCACAAAACCGGGTGAACGCATGACTAATGAATTGTGTGCTATTGTTATGGATGATACGTCAAGGTACGTCGTATCTGTATATGACATGATGTTTGATGAACTTAATCACGTCATTGGTCTTGACTTCTCTTAAGGGGACGGTTTCAGCCCATTTACAGAAGTAGTAGGTGATCGCGGGGATGAAGCGATGACCTCTTGCCGACGGCGGGGATATTGGTACGATGATGTCCATCCCCCCATGCTTCGAAGGGCTAAGACGTCGTTGTCGGGTGTAGGTCTTCAGGAGGTTGATATAGGTAGTTGGCGTGGATTTGGCACGTGTGGCAACGCTTCACGTAAGCAACCACTTCGCCGACCATCCCAGGCCAGAAATATCCTATCCTCCACAATCGATCCCAAAGCTTGGGTCCGAGCTGGTGAGCTCCGCAGGTGCCGTCATGGGCTTCGCGCAGAGCCTCTCGTGCTTCTGTCTTTGAAATACATCAAAGTAACAAGCCGTCATATGACCTTCGATACAACACCTTTGTAGTCGAATCGTAGTAGAACCTTGAGGCACGCCGGCGGACAGACTCTCGTTCTCTAGCATCTTCGGGCAGCGTACCGTACAGGACGTAATCGATGATCAGGAGATACCAATCTTTTGGGTCGGGTTGATCCGAAACTTGGTGAGTGGCGTTCGCTTCTAGAACGTCTTTTGGTCGAAAGAGTCTTCGGCTCGCCACAATGACCCATTGAGTCGTTTCTAGTGGTCGGGCTAAATTAGCCTCCAAGGATGCGAGGGTGTCCGCGTGCGTGTTCTTAGAACGAGAACATGCTCGATGTGGAAGCTTTCGAATGACTCCACTCGCTTGGTAGCTGCTTTGTGAAGCGAGATCAAGTCGTTGTTCCTCATTTCGTATTCCCATGTCATTTGCTTAACAATTAGTTGAGAGTCACCATAGGCTTCGAGATGTTTTATCTCTAACTCTCTGGCCAACTCGAGTCCAATGAGTAGCGCATTATACTCAGCCACGTTGTTGGTGCATGGCTCTATTAGAGAAAAGGCTCGGGGTAGTACGTGATTATGTAGGGAAGTGAGGACCACCCCACTCTCGCCATGATGGATCTGCTCGTGCCGACGTGAGACGCGCCGTCTAAAAACATCTGCCAGGCTTTTGCCGGGGAGGTCGTGTTGACTTCAGGGGGCTCATCGGGCAAATCCTTAAATAGGTCAGTTTTCGCCCCCAATGGGTGACTAGCCATGAGATCACAGATAGCCTATCCCTTAACTGATTTCTACGGCATAAAGTGAATGTCGTACTAAGACAGTAAGAGCACCCATCTAGCCAAACGCTAGTTTAAGGCCGTGGGCTACGTCATGAAGACTCGGATAGGGTTCATCCGGGAAATGACGTGGATGGTTTGGCCAACTAGGTAGTGTCGTATCTTTTGGATGGCAAATACTAAGGCTAAACACTCCTTTTCGACCATAGGGTATCACCGTTCGGCGCCCTGTAGAGTTCTACTCAGGTAGTAAATGCCCTGCTCATGGACGACATCGTCATTTTGTGCCAAGAGGGCACCCAGAGAATGGTCCATAGCATGTATATAGATGAGGAATGGCTTTCCCGAGATTGGAGCCACGAGGACAGGCAGGTTCGAGAGATAAGCTTTGATCTCCTCAAATGCCTGTTGGCAAGGCTCGTCCCACACGAAGGAAGTACCTTTCTTTATCAGTTTGGAGAATGGTTAACCCTTACCCGAAAGGTTTGAAATGAACCTCCGGATGTAAGCCAGTCATCCCTGAAGGCCCTTTAGCTCCTTGAGGTTTTGGGGTGGCTGAAGCTCCTGAATAGCTCGTACCTTGTCTGGGTCAATCCGGATTCCTTTTGTTGTTACCACGAACCCAAGGAATTTACCGTTGGACATTCCTAAGAATGACTTCGTAGGATTCATTTTGAGTTGGTGAGTTCTCAGGAGTTCAAACATCACTCTCAAGTCTTGGAGATGGTCATCTTTACTGTGACTCTTCACGACCAAGTCGTCCACATAACATTCGACTGTCTTTCCTAGGTGATCTCGAAAGATAGTGCTCATGGCGCGTTGGTAAGTTACGCCTGTGTTTTTGAGTCCGAATGGTATGATCGTATAGCAGTATACCCTAATAGGAGTCCTGAATGAAGTGTGTTTTTCATCCTTTGGGTGCATTTTGATTTGATTGTACCCTGAGAACCCATCCATGAAGGACATCCTCTCAAACCCACACGTGTTATCAATGATGACGTCCGTGATGGGTAAAGGAAACTCATCTTTAAGGCACGTAGCATTAAGATCCCTGAAGTCAATGCAGATCTGAATCTTACCGTTCTTCTTCAGGATAGGAACAATATTAGCGATCCAGTCGGGGTGTTGTTGCTCTCTGATGAAGCCGGATTCGATTAGTTTCTTCACTTCGGCCTCGATTGCCTCCATGATCTATAGACGAAACCGCCTCTGCTATTGTTTGACTGGTTTGGCGTCCGAGCCGATGTTGAGGTAATGCATGACGACTCGTGGATCGAGACTAGGCATGTCCTCATAGTTCCATGCGAAGACATCAATGTATTTCTGTATGAGGGCGATGAGATCTTTCTTCTCTTGGGGAGGTAGGCTACCACTGATGAATATGGGCTTGGGATTAGTCTCATCGCCCATGTTTACTTGGAGGATTTCGTCTTCGATCGGCGGTTCACGTTGCTCGAAGTGACTATTCCACTGAGCGTTGACGTGGTGATCCCATGTCTCGTCATAAAGTGGGACCTGTCCGTCCAATGCCATTTTGATGGGATCAATCATAGCCATGTTGATTGTAAGGTTGTCGAACAAGTCCCCTGTGCTGACATCTGAGTCCCATGCTAAGGTTGTCGACGATCGATCCCCCGAACACGCATAGTCGGAGTCCTCGTTGACATAACAGAACAAATCCGATGAGGAAGAGGAGTAGCCTAAACCTGTCCGAGTCCTGTTGAAGTAATTTGAGGGTTTGCCTTTAGGTACGTAAGCAGGTCAGATGACCGTCTTGCATCATCGGTCGTAATTTAGGCCCTCTGGGCGAGTGAGGTCGTACCCCATGTTTCTCATCATGCGCTTCGTGATTTGACTGTACTGCAAAAACTGAGGCGTGGGGTCTTCATCTTTAGACTCATCCCACAACATACACAAAGGGTGATCGATTCGTCCGAAGATAATATCCTTTCGATAGTTATCCCGGGCCGACACAACGAGTATGGCTTGTGAAGACTCAATCGGTTGTCTCTTCACGACATATGACAAGCACACAGGAAAGTGTAGGGAATCGTTGTCATAGAGCTTTGACATAAGGTCGTTAGGCGCATCATCCTCGGGTGTTGAGTAAGATGACAAATAATCAAAGTTAAACTTCTCATTCAAGATAATCTCCTCCGCCTGAACAGCATCGGTTACATTGTGACTTTCGTAGCCGAATACAATTGATTCGAAATCGTTCAGGACCAGACCTTCGCTATACTCAGGCTCGCTATCCACGTCGTTGCCACTCTTGAGCTCCTCGATCGGGGGCTCGTCGGGGTCCTGGTACAGTAGAGAGTCCGTGAAGTAGTTCTCAACGCCCTTGAAGGGTTGCTTGTCAACCACCACTATTTTCACTCGCTCGTAATCATCCACATACTTTAGGCATTAGTGTAATGTGTACGGGACTATCTGGTTGCTATGGATCCATGGACGTCCTAAGAGCACGTTGTAGGATGGCTCGGCGTCGATGACGTAGCAGGTCACCTCTGTCTTCATGTCGCCTATTCGGTACTTCAGACGGATCTTGCCGAGCGCTCGAATCCCAGTGGCATTGAAGCCAAAGATAGTCGTGGTAGTCGTGGATAGACGTTTCGGGGGTATCCGCAAGTGTTTGATCAACTTCAGGGGTACGATGCTTAGTGCAGACCCCGGGTCGACTTGAATTCGATCCACTTTTGACAAACCGATGTACCCCGTGAAGTACAGTGGTCGATCATGAGATGTGCTCTTGATGAGCATGTCCTCAGGGGTGAATGTGATACAAGGGACTCGCCTCTCGGTGGTCTGGCAGCACATCTCACACTCTCGTCCCGTGTCTTCTTCCCTCAAGAAGTGGGTGGAGAAGACTTCTGAGTCGGCCAATGCCTCTTGTAGGGCTTCTCGGGTAGGCCTGGATAGCCGTAGGAGGTCATACATGGTAATTCGCGTGGGGATGCTCTTCAGCTGCGCGAGCACGTTGAATCGGAAAGGCTGATTACTCGAGCTCGGCCTGTCGGGATCTAGATGGGTTAGTGCCGTTGGCCTCATGGGAGGTCCGACCGAATTCTCCTCCCTCATAGGGTATTCTTTGGTAAATTCTTTTCCTGCTCGAGTAGCAAGGGTGATAGTTTCCTCATCGGAGTCGGTGAGGGCAGACGCCATCGTATGGTCCCCACCAGGAATGGCGTAGATGACATTGCAAGGCTTACCCTTGGTCTTCCTTGAGGGCTTTGTAGTCCACTATTCGTCGTTGAGGAGGTTCGAATAGACCCACATTACCTGGTCGGATGGCAAGGTCTGGGTTACTAAACCTTTCCCTTGTTGGTTGTGAAGGTTGTCGTTGGTGATCTTCAGAACTACCTTGGGGATGGGGATTACCCCTACCTGAGCCTGAACCTCCGGGAGATCTGTCCTAAAACTCAAGATGATCATATTCGTGGTCACCTGCTTTTGTATCTTCTCCTTCTTTAGGACTCCTGCATCATAGAGGGCCTGGAGCTTATCTTTGAGGATGTAACACTTGGAGGTGTGGTGACCGACGAATCTGTGATACGCACAGTAACTCAGGTCATTGGTTTTGTTCTCCTCCTCAGGCTTTGTGACCTCCGGTAACTTAATTCGATTGCTATTGAGTAGAGTATCGAATGTCACCACCACTTGGTCTTCCTTGAAGTCGTATTGCCACGGGGGGTGTTGCTCGAATTGCCTGGGCTTTGGCCTTTGAGCCGTTTTAGGTGCCGGGGCGGAATCGACGGCCATGATCTCTTTTCCTCTTGTTCGAGGGGGATTCTTTAGCACAGTCGGCTCCACGACTCCCTTCTTGGGCTGTGGCTCTTCGGCTTCTAACCTTTTGATCATGTTTTCCACTTGCTCACCCTGACGAACAAGTTCTTTCCAGGTTCGGGTTTCCACCACGCCGACCTTAGATAGAATATGGATTGAGAGATTATTGCGGCACATTTTGATCAGTGTGGATTCAGAAACTTAGTCCCGATAGTGGACCGATCAGTGCCTAAATCTCTTCACGAAGTCGTTGACCGATTCCGACTTTCGCTGCTTTTCAGCGAGGAGGGTGGCCATCGACACCTCCGCGTCTTTGTCGAAGAAGCGGGCCAAGAAGAACCTTTCCGCGTCAGCCCATGACTTGATAAAACCGGGTTCTAACTTGCGAAACCATTCAAATGCTACCCCTTTAAGGGTGCCTATGAATAACCGGGTAAGAATAGCGTCGTTTCCTGTAAGGAATCTGGTTTGCGCCATAAAATAGTAGATGTGCTGTGAGGGTGAGCCCTTGCCATCAAACTACACCAAGCTAATCGGCTTGAACTTTGCCGGGTATGGGACTGTATCCCAGTCGACAGGATAGGGTCGGACCACCCCTAGCTTGTTCATGTTCTGCTGGAGCTTCAAATAATTGAGCTGGCTTTGGAACTCATCGAACCTATTATCACGGGTGTTACCCCCAGTATGCGACGTCCCTAGCGATGTCTTAGAAGAGTAATCGGATGGTAGGCCTACATTATCCTCCATTTTAGTCGCTGGACGATGGGGAGGTACCCACTCCTTACTCCCCGCCTACCGCGGTAAGGTGTGTTGGGTTCTTTTCTTCTTCTTTTTCTTGTTTAGAAGCTGCTCCAACATTTCCCTTAAGGAGTCGATGGTCGCATGTTGTTCTTCGAACTTTTGGGCCACCATTTGCTCATGTGTGGGTTCAGCCATGTGTACCCTTGCCAGTGCATCCTAACTTAAGTGCGATGTTTAGGATGTGGCTGCAACTAAGCAAGCCTCGTCTCCATCGTCAGAGGGAGTTGCTAAAGTTGAGTAATCGAACCCAATGCTCACCCCTGTGCGATTGCGGGTACGTTGGTACATACCATCTTGTCCACGTCAAACAAGTGGTGGATTAGGCCCCAGGAAGGAGTCCGAATCTAGAGAACCAGAAAGCATGGCCTTACCCCTGTCTGTCATATTCATTGTAGCGGATGAGAGCTCTAGATCATCGGCGGCGCGTCCTCTTTGGTGACGACACCTTCGACGAGAAGGTCTCGGTCGGAAAGGCCGTTGAGAGAGCCTCTCGAACACTAAAGGTTTCGTCATTCCTATACATTAGCAGTCAGTGAGTACTGTTTGGATAAGCCTTTCGTAGTGGCATTCAGGACTCGCCTCATGTATGGTGCTTTTGCGAGTTATGTAACCCCGGAGGTCTTCTGCGGACGGTTGGCGACAACCCCTAACATCAGACGGATCGCCCAAATGATCGTACGAGAGAGTTTTGGATGCACTCCCTAGTATGCACTGGGTGGGATGGTTAAGTGTTGGAGTTGGGCGAGTTTGCCTTGATAGGCGAGTCTTCACGCTTGGGCGAACTCTAACATGCATGCGAAACTCAACCCTTTGCTAACGCAGGCGAGTTTGTGAGGTATCGTCTACTGCTTTGCCTTTGTAGTCAAGGCTCTTTCGCTCAGTACACTTACTCGTCGAGTGGTCGTGGTGAGGCTCGCCCGCTTTCGAGGGTTCATCTACTCGGGTAGGCTTGCTCATTCTGGGTGATCCGTTTGCATCAGGGATGTGTCCTGAGAAGCAAAATCTACCTGAGTGGGCGGTCTCGTCCATTTTGGTTGGCACGCCTGATTTGGAGAGCCTTCCAGTGCCAGGAGGGTTGTCCCTTCGTCTTACACTCTTCGAACCTGGGTAATAATTCAGGTCGTCGTATGAGGCAAAGGCTCGGGCCTCTTGTTAGGCGAGGGCTTATCGTTGCTACTGGCGAGCCCTTCTGGAGAGAGGAGCTTCCATGCGGATTGCGATGGCATGGTCTACGCCAAAATGAACCACCGTTTCCTCCTGGGTAGTTGTTTGCGAGGGTCATTTAGCGACCTATCTGGTAGTCTTTTGCCGTGTGCTCTTGACCAGTGGCTTGGCCTTGATAAATTTGGAGGGAGTAGGCTCCCCCGACGTGACTCAGATAGAGTCTCCAGGTGCGGAGGCTTTGACTGTTTGAGGTCGGCCTCTACGCACAACTCTGTGGCGTCTGTGGGACGCATCGCCACCAAAGGAGGAAGAAGACAAGTACTCTTCATACTTGGCTTGGTCAAACTCGATTTCTAGGGACTCCACAATCCTCCCAACAGCAACCTCGTTGAACTAAGCTACCACCATTTCGGTTAAAGAAATAGTTTCTCCCACTGTGGTCGACATCTTCTGTAGGTGTAAATTTTGATCTCCCAAAATAGGGATTTTGTTTGTATTGATAAGAATAGCTTATTACAAACTAATAAATCGAAATTATAACAGAAGCGGAGGGAATGCCCTCCTTGTTTAACGTGGGGACTTTCGGTAGCTATAGGACGCTTCGCTCGGTTCTCGCACCGAGTCTACTTCCCTTGGACGACTCAACCGAGGTTGCTGGCGAGCTCCATTACACAGTAGAAGCTCAGGTCGGTAGAGTTCGAATCTCCTGAGTTCTCAAACGGCGATCGAAGCTGAGAACCGAGGGTCAATGGTTCGATTAACTGATTGATTTAGTCAAAGGGATTCTGGGCGAATCGCTCTTTATTTGTTCTTTTGAACTTTTCAATCTCAAACCTTTTTCTTGTTGCAGGAGAGGTTCTTAAATAGAGGGAGAAACAGCGTGGCTGATCCCTGAATCATGATACGTGACCATGTACTATTGGGAAATGTCATGCCTTTTGCTTGTACCATGAGTGGCTGCTTGATCGGCTCGAAGCACTGTACTCCTTCCCTTCACATCGTGAGGAGTAGGAAAGTCCATCCTTGTACGTGCTGTTGCGGTTGCCCGGTACTAGTTCGGAGAGCTTGTTGATCGCGGGCGGATTCAGCTCTTGACTCGTGCAGGCGAGGTGAGCTTCAATCGTGAGCATGCAGGCGGACTTGGCGACTGCATCGATTTGGCTGGTCGCTCATACTATGAGCGGCTACTTGATGGGCTCGGAGTACTGTACTCCTTCCCTTCACGTTGTGAGGAGTAGGAAAGCCCATCCTTGTACGTAGCATAGCGGCTGCCAAGTACACTGGCGATCCTAAAGTTCGTAGGCGAATTTGACTTTCGACTTGAGCGAGCAAGTCGAGTAAACAGGCAAATTTCAGTCATTTGGATGATCTTGACTCGTGCGGGCGAGTCGAGTAAACATGCGAATTTCAATCATCTGGATGATCTTGACTCCTGCGGGCGAGTCGAGTAAACAGGCGAATTTCAGTCATCTTGATGATCTTGACTCGTGCGAGTGAGTCGATCATACATGTGAATCTGTGATCAACAAATGCGAGTGAATTTGGCGACCGTGTGGTTTGGGTTCGTGCTAGTGAGTCAAGCCCATGGGTGAGCCCTACCCTCAAATTGTGTAGGCGACTCCGACTCACAGGCGAATTTCACGTAAGTCTACAAAGGTAATTTTTACCGTCTACAGTCCCATTATTCCTCCCCAAAATCATACAAAGAAAAATGAGGGTGAGGACAAGAAGATGAGAGAACTCGAGAATAAGGTCAATGCCTTAATGTTCGCTCAAGAAGTGAAGAGGACGAGCATTCCATACCCATATCCGAGAGAGTGGGAGTCGATCCCGTACCTGGCGAAGTTCAATTTGATTAACTTCACGTCATTTGACGGGAAAGGCTCACCAACCCAACACCTGATCTACTTCAAGTCTCACTTAGGAGTGATCTCTGGGAACGAACCCTTAATAACTCGATCATTTGTGGACACCCTTTGTGGGTCCGCCTTCAACTAGTACCGACATCTCAAGCCTGGAAGCATCAATAGCTGGGATGACATGGAAAGCCTATTTCTTAACCACTTCTTTGATAATGACATTGAAGTGTTGATTAGAGCTCTTCTAGATGAGAAACAAAAAGATGGGGAGATAGTTGATAATTTCGTCAAACGTTTTCACAACCAAGAAATGAACTGCAAAGATCTGGTCATGGAGGAATTCATCCTATAACCTACCATAATAACCTTTCTTTGGATGTCCTAGATATTATGGGAGTTGTACCTTCAACCACCTAGAAAGAGTTAAACTACATGCTCAACTGGCCGAACGTTTTCTCAAAAGAAAGAAGGCTGAGAGAGGCCAACCGACGGTTAAGGCATCTGCAACTACTGTTGACATTCACCAAATGTCACAAAGAACTCCTGATTCGAGATCCTAAGAGGAGTAATCTTTCGACGATGATGAAGTTCCAGCCATCTTTAAGTACCTTCTCGCCAACAACAAAATCAAGTTGTCACCGATTACAAATCAGGAGGAAGAAAACAAGACTACAGATCCAAAGTATTGTTCGTATCACAGGAGGATCCATCACCCCACCAAGACTTATATTACTCTGAAAATTGCATTCAAGGCTTGGTTGACGCCGGTATCATGATGGCAAAATAAGCCAAATAAGAACGGCATCCTCAAATAGGTATATGAGGATAAACTGCTCCTTGAGACTCTGACAAGTATAAGAGTATAAACTACTTTTCCTTTATCCTCCGATAGGTATATGAGGCTAAACTGCTCCCTGATCCTCCGACAGGTATATGAGGTTAAACTGCTTCCTGATCCTCCGACAAGTATATGAGGTTAAACTATTCTCTGATCCTCTGATAGGTATATGAGGTTAAACTGCTCCCTTATCCTCTGATAGGCATATGAGGATAAACTGCTTCCTGATACTCTGAAGAGTATACGAGTATAAACTACTTCTCCTAGACTCTGACAAGTATACGAGTATAAACTGCTTCTCCTATACTCCAAAGAGTATACGAGTATAAATTGCTTCTCCATAACCTCTAATTGGTATACGAGGATAAATTGTTCCCTACCTTTGACAGAAAGTTCCTGAAGAATATTACACATAATATTTTTAAGGATAACCCGACTTCCTCGGATGGGTATACGAGATTAAGCTGCTTCCCTTATTTCTAATAACAGGAAGTTCCTGAAGAATATTACTTTTAATATTCTTAAGGATAACCCAACAATGTGACCAAATATAATTGGATTCAGGTTCGTCAAAAAGCTAGGGGTGGAATACATCAATGCATTCTAATGGGAATTTTCTAGAGAATACTACACATGGTATTCTTAAAGATAACCCAAAACAAATTGATTACTCAAGGTGAAAGCTAATCATTAGAATAATTCATTCTTAATTATAATAAAAATGATTAAGAACCTCCTATTGTGGCTATTTAATCATTTCCAGGATGAATAAAACCCTCCCGCTATGACTTTTGGAGCATTCTTTCTTTTAAATGAGATTCAATGACTGCATATAGTTAATCTTTACACACGAAACTCCCAAGGTGTAATTATGGAGTGCTTAATGATTCACAGTCCTCCAGCACAAAATCCCTCACTGATCAAATCAATTAACAGTGGGTCCACCAAAATTCTTTTCGGTTAAATCCATCCAAATTCTCGATATGTTTGTGCACTTAACGCTCCCAATGTTAAAGTCCTAACACGGTACTCAAAAGTCCAAGCTGTTGATCCATGGTAATTAGCAAACCCCTTTCATGTTAAGTCCTTGTCGCTTGACACCAAAAACCCCTAATGAGTATTTTGTACAAATTGACATTCACACTGTTATTTGTACCCTACTCCTACTACTTGTTTGGTCAAACTTTCCTATAGTTAGGACCAAAACCAAAATCTCCTCTCAATTTCTTCCATGGACAAGAGGTCCTGTTTCAAAAAATGGAATTCCCTTTCGATAAACGAAAGACCTTCACCCAAGTTGAACAATCAAACCTATAAAAGTTAGGGTTGTCTTAATAACCCCTACCTAGTCAAACCATTAAATGGTTAGGACCACAATCAGAACTTCTTTTCGATAAACAAAAGTCTTCCACTATTTCCCCTTTGGTCAAACCTATAAAAGTTAGGTTAAAGTCGGAATTCTATTTCGATAAATGAGAAATTTATTTTTAGATTAGGTAATCAATCCTATAAAAGTTAGGGTTATCTAGATATTTTCGATTCTCGGAGTGGAGATCCCGCTCTTAGTTTCATCTTGCAAATTCTCGAAGTGGAGATCCCACTTTGAGTTTCTTTTCAAGCGGGAGATAGAAAATAAATTTCTTCCTCTCCGGCTATTTTGATGGAAAGTTGGTTCTTTCATTAGTGGACTTATTACAACTTCAGTCGTTATAATAAACTTAACAAAAGTTAAAACAAAAAAATTACAACTCTCTTAAAACACACGCAATAAACGTTTATCAACTGCTGCTTACGTGGGATCTTAGCCTATGCCGGGGTTTATCCATGGACCACCGACTGATCAGATCTAATATAGATTTTGTTGCCTCACAAAGAAGATAAGAAACTAAAGTAACTATCTTGACAAAGTAAGATAATCACTCTTCTCGAGAACCGCAGCTAGGTATGATCTTAAGAAAATGGATGAACAGATGTAGATCTCTAAACTCTTCCTCTTTATGCTGAATAGCTCACCGAGATCTCTTTCTCCTCCCTGAAATTCGTACTCCTCACTCTTCTGTTCGACAGGGCTTTGCCGATGCTTGAGAATTCTACATCCCTCTAAATGAAGGCCCTAGGACCATATTTATAGGCTTCAGAAGTTTTTTTCAGATAAGAATAGCTGATTCTCTATTATCTTCAGATTAAAATCACATTCAAGTCAGTTAGAGAGGCTTTGGATTAGAATATACCAAAATCTGGGCGGTTAATGGTGAAAATCAGGCGTGAAATAGCGTTTTCAGGGCCAGGATAGTCCTGACTAGGCTGAGACAGTCTCGACCCTGGCCAAGACACAAATGTGTCTTGGCCTTGGCCGAGACGTCGTTTTCCCCTTTTTGACTATTTTTATCGTAACTTTCCGATCTAGTTTCGGAACGACGTGATTCAAAGTGTGTCAGAAAGCCGAGAAAAAGATCTACAATCTCCCATGGATGAATTATACATCGAGCAGATGAAATATGAATGGTTCCTTGTCTTTCGTGAGTTAAACGTAATTCCCGATTGGATCATTTCTATGCTATTTTGTCATCCCGTTGATTCGTATGTTTCATCGACTCGCTTCATTCACTTGTCAATGTCAGATAATCCTCTTTGACTCGAATAATATTATTTATTGTCTTCTTTTTGTCTTGAACTATGTGTGAGAACCCGTAGGTAATTTTTGACGCCTACAGATATCCCCTCTAAAGAGTTTCAGTCTCGTTTCCTTTATAGATGAGCCAGAAATACTTTGGATATGATAGGTCCAACCTTCAGTTAGCATAAAAGGACCTATAATTAGCTTTAGTTCTTGACTTCTGCAATTTTCAATCTATTCAGTATTTTTTCGAATAGCTAAAATTCTTCCGGTGCTGCGTTTATTGTCTGACCGTTGTTGAAGTCTCAAATTGAAACTATTGTGTTTAACTCATATTGTTGAGTCAACGTTGAACTGATTATCTTCATCGGGGATTCACACCTGGGTTACAGTTAAAATCCTCAGAATTAGCCTTTGACTTAGGATTAGTTCAAGCCTTGTTTCGGCGCAAACTGTTGAAGCATTAACCTTCATCACAATGCATTAACCAGCATTAACCCATGGCTACGTGTTGACCGATGTTGACCTTCATTGCAATGCGTTGATTGACATTAACCTTTATTACAACACATTGACTGACGTCATCTCACAGCCATGTATTGACTTTCATCGCAACGCGTTGACCGACGTTGACTCACGGCTATGTGTTGACCGGCATAAACATAGTTTATACTCGTACGTTGACTGGAGCCTACGAATTTTAGGCTCTTAAGGTGTTAGAGCGGGGAGGACCAGTTTATTCTTATATACTCCTGGAAGTTTTAGGAATCAGTTTAACCTCGTGTACCCGACCGTTGGAGGTTCAAGGAGATGCAGTTTAGACTCGTATACTCATCGGAGTGTGGGAAGAACAAGCTGAGAATGGATCGGACGCTCACCGGCTTGAGTTCTTTGTGAGATATTTGATTGTAGGACAAGCCGTTGGTGCTTATAGAGCTACTATATCTGAAGTTGACGAACATCTGAAGTTATTATCCTCATAGCTTCGGCTGGAGTTGAGGTTAGATTAGTTGTTCAAGACACGAGACCAACTGGTGAAGCTGATGCATTAGTGACTTTTGTCCCTTATTATTATTATCCATTCCGTTTAGAATAGATAAGTATAATGCTCATAGGATTTTTAGCAAACCCTCAGCCATCAACAGGTTTGAAGTGCCTCTACCGTCTACCGTTTGAATCAGGCTAGCATGAAGATTGTTTAAGTCTGTTCCACATGTAATGTTATGCTAAGAGAATAAACTCTCTTAGACTTAGTGCTATGATATTGAATATATAGGCTTGGTCATTTTCGCAGGAACGGACCATCCGACAACGCGTATTAGGCGTAGACTTATCTCTAATTAGGGATTGAGATAATGTCCCCCAGATATGAATTATGGTGTCTTTTCATAATAAAAGATTAACCAGCAACGCGTGTTAGATATAGGCTTATCTCTAATAAGGGATTGAGATAAAGACCCCTATGCGTAAAAGGCATGGATTCAGAGATCATTAATTTAATAATAATTACTGGCTATGATATTGAATATGTAGGCTTTGTTATTTTCACGGGAATGCACTACCTAGCAAAGTGTGTTAGATGTAGACTTATCTCTATTTAGGGATCGAGATAAAGTCCCCAGAATGAATTCTAGTGTCCTTTTCGTGATGAAAAACTAACCGGCAACGAGTGTTAGGCATAGGGTTATCTCTACTTAGGATTCGAGATAAAATTTCACGTCCGTGCAAGGCATGGATTTTGGCGTTATTAATAATGGCCTGTCATAATGTCAAATACATAGGTTTTATCCTTTTTACGGCAAAAGACTAACTGACAAGGCGTGTTTGGCGTAGACTTATCTCTATTCAGGAGTCGAGATAAAGTTCTTCATGCGTGAAATGCATGGATTTTGGTGCTGAAGAGCTGTGTTGTGTCTTCTCTTTAGGTAAATACGACCATGTGCTAGAGAGGAGTAATTTTATATTCTATCTCCAGGTGAAAAAGAAACTCAAAGTGGGATCTCCACTTTGAGAATCTGAAGAATGAAACTAAGAGTGGGATCTCCACTTCGAGAATCAAAAAGATTGAGATAACTCTAATTGTTTAAAGATTTAGTTATCCAACCTGAAAATGAATTTCTCATTTATCGATATAAAATTCCAACTTTAGCCCTAACTGTTTAAAGGTTTGGCTAAAGGGGAGATTGATACGATCCTAACTGTTTAAAGGTTTGATCGTTTGATGTGGGTGGAAGCCTCTCGTTTATCAAAAAGGGATTTCGGTTTTGGTCCTAATTGTTTAAAGCTTTGACCAAGATGGATTTTAAGACGACCCTAACTGTTTAAATGTTTAATCGTTTAATTTGTGGACCTCTCGTTCATGGAAGAAATTAAGAGGGGATTTTGATTTTAGCACTAACTGTTTAAAGGTTTAACTAAAGGGAGTGTGAGACGATCCTAACTGTTTAAAGGTTTGATCGCTTAATTTTTGGACCTCTCATTCAGGAAAAGAACCGAGAGGGGACTTTAGCTTTAGCCCTAACTGTTTAAAAGTTTGACATAAATAAGGGTTTGAGATGATCCTAACTGTTTAACGGTTTGTTCGTTCAATTTGAAAGTGGACCTCTTGTTCATGGAAGGAATCAATAGGGGATTTTTTCTTTGGCCCTAACCGTTTAAAGGTTTGACCGAAGGGAGTTTGAGACGATCCTAACTATTTAAAGGTTTGATCGTTCAATTTGTGGACCTCTCATTCATGAAAAGAATCGAGAGAGGATTTTGGTTGTGGTCCTAACTGTTTAAAAATTTAACCAAGATGGGAGTGATACGATACAAATAACAGTGGGAGTGTCAATTTGCGCAATTCACTGTGTCAACACAATGGGAGTTTCTGGTGTTAAGTTGTAAGGACTTTAACACAAGAGGGTTTGAAACTTTCAGCACTGTGTTTGGACTCTAACAATGGAAATGTTGAGTGCGCAGACACAGCGGGAGTTTGAGTGGATCAAACCAAAAATAATTTTTAGTGGACCCACTGTCAATTGATTTGATCAGTGAGGGATTAAGGACTCCACAATTAGACCGTAGGGGTTTGTGAGGGAAGATTGACCGGATGAAGTCATTGAATCTTATCTCGACAAAAGAGTACTTGAGAAGTCACATGGGAGGGTTTTAATCATCTTGGAAATAATTAAATAACTAGAGTGGAAGGTTCTTAATCATTCTTTATTATGATCAAGAATTTATTAGTTTTAGGTTATCCTTAAGAATACCATGTGTAGTATTCTCCAGGAATTTCTCATAAAATGTTGGGAATACTTTAGCCTTGTATACCTGTTAGAGGTTTGGGAAATAGTTTATACTCGAATACCTTGTTGAAGTAGATGGAGAAGCAGTTTATACTTGTATATACTTCGGAGTTGGTGGAGAAACAGTTTATAGTCATATACTCATCGGAGTCTACACCGCTCTCATTTAGCTTGTTTTACCGTTATGACGCCAGAGTCAATTAAGGCTTGAATTTTGTTTTTGAGGCCAAAGAAAACCTTGGTGGGATGAAGAACCCTCCTATGGTATGCACAGTAGTTTGGATCCGTAATCCTTTTAGCTCCTTCCTGATCTTTAATAGGCGGTAGTTCGATCTTGTTATTGGCAAGAAGATATTTAAAGATGGCTGGAACTTTCTCATTCTAGAAAGAGTACTCTTTTTGGAGTCTATGATCCGAAGTCCTTCACTGTTTCTGAGATTGTGGTTGGGATGTCTGATTAACATCAACAGCAACCATATGCGTTGTCAGTTGGCTTCTCTCGGCCTTTTTTTTAAGGAAGCGCTCGACCTATTCTCTATGCAGTTTTAATTCATTCCAAGTGGTTGATAGGACAACCCTCATGACTTTGAGGACATTGAGAGAGAGATTATGATAGCAGGTCTAGAGTATGAACTCCTCTGTAACCAAATCTCGTCAATTCATCGCCTTATTCAGGAAGCGTTTGACGAAGGTGTCAACTGATTCTCCATCTTCTTCCTTCTCATCTAGAAGAGCTCCAATTGACACTTCAGTGTCATCATCAAAGAAATTGCTAAGGAATGAGCTTTTCATATCGTCCTAGTAGTTGATGCTACATGGCTTAAGACGTCGATACCAATCGAAGGCATCCCCGTGAAGGGTGCCTACGAATGACCGTATCATCAGTGGTTCATTCCCGGAGATCATTCCCAGATGAGACTTGAAATAGATCAAGTGTTGAGTGGGTGAGCCTCTCCCGTTGAATGGCGTGAAGTTAATTAGGGTGAACTTCACCGGGTACGGGATTGAATTCCACTCTCTTGGATACAGGCACAGAATGCTCGTTTTCCTCACTTCTTGAGCAGATATTAAGGCATTAACCTTATTCTCTAGCTCTTTCATCATCTCGTCGTCACCTGTATCTTTCTTCGGGCAATTTTAATGATGAATAATAGGATCACCCTCAGCATTATCATTAGTAATGGGGCCACCCTAGTGTTAGTATTATTATTGGGGCCACCCCCAGCATCTTTGCCATTGGGAGGAGCATCGGTATTGATACTCTCCTCTACCTCTGAGTCGCTATCTACCTGATTAGTAGTGTGCTAATGATTGGATTCACTGTGCTGATTTGACAACTCCTAAAGTTGTTGAGCATGTAAATCCTGGACCTACCATATGACTATCTCCATTTCAATTTTAAAATCATCTTTTTGTTTGGCCAAGGCTTCTTGAAGAAGTTGAGCCACTTGTTCGATAGTGATCATGAGTACTTCTCAAGCTCGCCCCATGCTAGACATTATATCATTGAAGGTGATTGCGGAGCAAGTATCTAAAAGTTCATCTTCTGAAGACAGTCCTTCGTGGTAATCCCTATATCTGGTGGCTTATAACTGGAGCTAAGACACTCGTCAGGCTATTCCTGAATCGACTTTTCTTCCCGAAGAAAAGTTGGGATTAGCGTTATTCGAATTGAACACAGATTTTCCTTTGTCAACCACATTGATGGTGACTTTTGGAAGTTTGTCATCTTGAATGGCCGATCTTCTTTTGCAGGAGCGTTTTGATTTGGGTTTTGACGCTTTAGTGAAAATCCTTTGGAATACCGAGATCCTCTGTGAAGCGGTCTTGGGGTAGCTACACTCTGATAAGACTACCCTGATTAGCCTCTCACAAGGACAATGAGAGTCCTTTTCTGGGGTATTTCTCTTTCGAGACTTACTCCCAGCCCGATAGTACAACTCATCGGCATTGTGGCCAGCATAACCTATTGGCTATTTATCAGGTATAACGTCATCTTCTGCCAGACACGTTTTCTTCTAAATAAGTAATGCCTTGTTGGCATTTGCAAAAGTCATATATTTAGAATCACACCTTTGTGGGGGTGAAACCCTAACGGGCTCTTGGTTTTTCACACGTACTCCAAGCGGGTGGTTACGAAAATCAGTTTGTTGGAAGGTCGTGTATGATCCCTAGACTAGAGAGTCGCTCGGGACTTGTTCACTGGTCCCAAGCGTTCTTTGATAGGAATTTTGCCTCGATCTTCATGTAGAGGATCTAGACGATCCTTCAATGGAATTCTAAACTTAGAGAGGTCCACGCTACTATGAGGCTTCACCAGAGGTGTAGGAGCAGATTAAGCGGGATCTGAAATTGATGAAGGCTGGGGAGCAGCGTTGGAGCTAAAACTAAGTGAAAGACACGAGCGGTGTCTCCTATCGAGTAGAGGCACTGCTTTGACCTTCAGCACCCAAACCTGCTTAGGTCTTGGTGGCTCTTGACCACCTCTTCTTTTTGCAATTCTTGTGCCTTTCACACAAGTATCCGGGCATGCGCAAGAAGTGCGCGGTACTTCTGGATGCTTTCCTCGAGAGTAGAATGGGTCCGTTTGACACAAACCTATTTGTTAGTTGGCGGTTAGGAGGAGGATCCTGATGCTTGACGTGGTGATGGCTTAGCTAATTGGCGCCTTCTGAAGTCTAGATCTGCTTGGTAGTAGAGTTCATCCACCTGTTCCAAAGCTTTGGAAAATTGGCAGGCAAGACGTTGGCGGTACCTCTGACAAGTCCTTTTCGTCAGCACCCGCGTGCCTTCGACGGGTAGCTCTGTGACCATTGAGGAGTTGCCACGAGTATTAGATCCGGCTTCCTTAGAGGCCAGAGAGGAGTCTTCAATAATATTCGGGTGAAGATTATCACCCTGAGTTTTTAGATCTGAAGGCCAATTAATCTTCTTCACGGAAGTGGTCTTCCTACGCTTGTAGGGAGAGGAAGATCTGGAGGAGGAGGAGAAGACGTACTCCTCGAACTTCTGATGGTCAAACTCCTATTCGACCTCTTCATCCATAAGGATCTTAATCAACAGCTACGGTACGACAGCCTAGGCAGTGAGGCTGTTGGCTCCCACTGTGGTCGCTAGCGTGTTTTGATGGAAAGTTGGTTCTTTCATTAGTAGACTCATTTAAATTAAAATAGAAGATTACAACTCTCTTAAAACACACTCAACGGACATTTATCACCCACTGCTTACATGGGATCTTAGCCTATGATGGGGTTTATCCATAGACCACTGACTGATTAGATCTAATATAGATTTTGTTACCTCACAAAGGAGACAAGAAACTGAAGTAACAATCTCGGCAAAGCAAGATAATCACTCTTCTCGAGAATCACAGCTAGGTACGATCTCAAGAAAATGGATGAACGGATGTAGATCTCTCGAACTCTTTCTCTTTATGCTGAATAGCTCACCGAGATCTCTTTCTCCTCCTTGAAATTCATGCTCCTCACTCTTCAGTTCGACAAGGCTTCGTCGATGCTCGAGAATTCCGAATCCCTCTAAATGAAGGCCCTAGGACCATATTTATAGGCTTTAGAAGCTTTGGTTTTAGATAAGAACAGCCAATTCTCTCTTATGTTTAGTTAAAATCACGTTCAAGTCAGTTGGAGAGGCTTTGGATCAGAATATACCAAAATCTGGGCGGTTAACAGCGAAAAACGGGCGTGAAACAGCATTTTTAGAGCAGAGACTGTTAGATATAGGTGCCCTACAGGTAATAATTGTATATTATAACAGGACCTATATGAATATAACATCCTTATTCAAAATAATAGTATGTTATTTTGGTCAAATTTATCTTTGTATTTTAATACAGATAAAGTCCTTAGAATGATACTAGACTATCAGACATTTCGAATATGATCGTAATAAAGAGATCTGATTTATCACTAACGTATATTCTAAAATGTTCCTAGTCAATAAAGTGTTGAAATAGGACATCATCACTTTAGGAAGACTAGTATATACTCTATTTCTCCTTTGGTAGGATGATGATCCATCTCTTGGATCATTGATGTGAGACATCAAGATATAGTATGTAGGTGACTCATTAGTGAATGAGTTAATTGAACGACTCACTGAGAACATCTAGTTGGTAATTATACTTAAGTGTCAAATAGAAGTTCTCAAATGATATAGTACATAGTAGTCTCTTGACCAAAGGCATGAGTACAATATCATACATATTAGTATTGGTGTACTTAGACTTTTACCTAACCACAGCTCTCATTGAGTTGTGCATACGGTTCTTGTTGGATGCATCCCGAGACATAAGTAGATATTGAGATGCCAAGATGAGATTCATCTCTCCTAGTATAAGGGGTTGATGTTATAAGATTGTTTGATAAAACTATAGCCAGGAAATCACTGGCCGAGGTAAATAAGATAAACTGAGTGTCAGTTTGATCTTATAGGTTATGAGTTTAATATGAATAAACACTAATCGAGCTATTAGGCTTTGACAGTTTTCCATACTCTAGGCTCGATAGTTTGACATGGTTAGACGAAGAGACCGGACTGTAGAATATTATTACTGAGTGGTCCTGATAAAATTATGTTAGCATCTTGCAGATATTTATCATAACTTATACCCGAGTAGTCTTCATGTGTAGCTAGCACCTCTGTTGTACTTGTGGATATCATCCACTGCCGAGTTCTTAAGTTGGACCCTAGAGTCACATTAAGCGTGTACTTAAATCCTATGAAACACAATTTATAGAGTGATGTATATGATTGATACGCATATATGATTTTACCGGATACACATAAACGGTTATGTATATCAGTAAAATCAGAATGCTATGTGCTTAGAAAATAAATTCCAATATTTTTCCCATAAAGTTAACTTTTAGTCAACTAGTTGACTTTTTGGTCAACAATTGACTTTTGGTCAATTCATTGACTTTTTGGTCATATGATGACTTTTTGGTCATATGATGACTTATTAGTCAATGATTGGAAAATTACGAAAAATACCATATTTATAAAATACCGTATTGATGTGGTATTTTTATTTATGAAATACACACTTTATTATATCTTGATTAATGAGTCATGAGATAAGTTATTAAGGTGGTATGGTTTGGGAACGTGGTTTTAGCACATAGTTTTGATTCTTCATGACTCTTTGCATGACTCATGAGATGAGTCATTGCATGAGTCATGAAAAGAATCATTACATTTAGATGACTCATGACATATCTCACTCTATATATATGAGCTCTCTTTTTATGGAAAGGTTAATGAAAAATTGGCTAAGTGATTTTTTCTCCATAAGAGAATAAAGAAGAGAGATCTACCTCCTACTAAACTATAGCAATCTTTGAGTAAGAGGAAGCTGTAGGATTTTAAAGTACCTCGAGGTGGATATCTTGCCTTGTGTCTCAAGAAGACTCTGATTTTATCAAGCTCACTTAAAGACTTGGAGATCCACTACAAGGAGATTTACTACTATAAGGAGTAAGATCTAGGGGTTGTTTGATCTTCCATCGAATCACACTTCGAAAGTATGACTTTCTAACTCTTGTATGCTCTCTTTAATATAGGGATCATGTTAGATTTAATTAGAATGGTCCTATTATTTATTTCATGCTTTCTACATGGTTAGTATAATTATACATACAATATTCCGCTACGTATTTTGCATGTAATAAGCACGGGATTTCCTTCAGAGACTATCTCGGCCCTGGCCAAGACACAAATGTGTCTTGGCCTTGGCTGAGACGTCGTTTTCCCCCATTTTAACTATTTTTATCGTAACTTTCTGATCCGGTTTTAGAACGACGTAATTCGAAGTGCGTCAGAAATCTGGGGAAAATATCTACAATCTCCCATGGGTGAATCATACGTGGAGCAGACGAGATACGAATGATGCCTCATCTTTCATGAGTTAAACTTAATTCCTGATTGGATCGTTTCTTTGCTATTCTACCATCCTGTTGATTCGTACGCTTTATCGACTCACTTCATTCGCTTATCAACATCAGATAATCCTCTTTGACTTAGAAAATGTCATTTATCATCTTTTCTTCATCTCAAACTGCGTGCGGAAATCCGTAGGCAATTTTTGACACGTACACCGGCATTGGGTTCGTCTTTGCCCTAATAGAAGACACAGTCTTTCAACATCCACAATTCATGCCTCACACGCATAGGAAACTTTATTTTGATCCATAATTAGAGATAAGTCTGCATCTAACACATATCGCCGGGTGGTCTGTTCCTACAAAAAATAACCAAAGATACGTATTCAACATCGTAGCACCAAAAATTCATACCTTTCATGTCTGGGGGATATTATCTTGATCCCTAATCAGAGATAAGTCTACGCCTAACACGCGTTACCGGTTAATCTTTTATCATGAAAAAGACACCAGAAGCCATGCCTAGGGGTCATTATCTCGATCTCTAATCAGAGATAAGTCTACACCTAACATGCATTGTCGGTTAATCTTTTGTTATGAAAAAGACACCAGAAGCTATGCCTGGGGGTCATTATCTCGATCCCTAATTAAAGATAAGTCTACACCTAACACGCGTTGCTGGTTAATCTTTTGCTACGAAAAAGTCACCAAAATCTATGCATAGGGGACATTATCTTGATCCTTAATCTGAGATAAGTCTACGCCTAACATGCGTTGTCGGTTAGTTTATTCCCGTGAAAAAGGACAAAGCCTATGTATTTAATATCATAGCACCAAATCTAAGAGAGTTTATTCTTTTAGCATAACGTTACATGTGAAATTGATTTAGACAATTCACATGCTAGCCCAATTCAAACGGCAAATCGGTAAAGGCTCGTCAAACCCGTTGATGACTGAGGGTTTGCCAAAAATCCTATGAGTATTATGCTTATCTATTCTAAACTAGATGAGTAATCATAATAAGGTACAAAAGTCACTGACGTATCAGCTTCACCAGTTGGTCTCTTGGCTTGAATAGCTGAGCTAAGCTCAACTCCAGGTGAAGCTTCTATAATCATTAGAGCCTTGAACATATTTTTGAGGATGATAACTGTAGATGTTCGGTAGCTTCAGAGATAATAGCTATATCAGTACCAACGGCTGCTCCTACAATCAAATCTCACACAAAGAGCTCAACCTGGTGAGTGTATGATGCATTCTCAGCTTGTTTTCCCCAAACTGCAAGGAGTATATGAGTATAAACTGATCCTCTCCACTCCAACACCTTAAGAGCTTAAATTGTGTAGACTCTAGTCAATGTATGAGCATAAACTGTGTCAACGCGTTGCAAATGAAAGCTCACACCGGTCAACGCATTGCAAATGAAAGTAAACACTAGTTAGCGTGTTGCAATGAGAGTCAATATCAGTCAACATGTTGCAACGAAGGTCTATGCCGGTCAACACGTCGATAATTTTCGCCGAAATAAGGCTCAAGATGAGATTCCAGGTGAAAAGGAAAATTCCGGGGACTTTAATTGTGATTCAGATACAAATTCCTGATGAAGATGATCAGTTCAACATTGATTCAATTACGAGCTAAATTCAAAAACCCTACACGCCAGTTTCAATTCAAGATTTCGACAATGGTCAGATGATAAACACAGCAACGGAAGAATTTTAGCTATTTGATAAAATACTGAATAGACTGAAAGCTAAAGAAGTTAACGAATTGAAGGCTAGGCCCATCATATCCAAAATATTTCAGGCTCCTCTATAAAAGAATGAGATTGGAACACTTTAGAGGGGGTATTTGTAGGCATCAAAATTTGTCTATAAGTTCCCGCACGCAGATCGAGATGAAGAGAAGGTGATGAACGTTGTTATCCGAATCAAAGAGGATCATCCTATTCCATAGAGAAGCCAACAAGCATACGAAGTGAGTCGGCAAAGCGTACGAGTCAACGAAACATACGAAACAACTGTTAGGTCTCATGTTATGAGCCTACATTTTCTAATCTTGTTTTGATGATTACAAACAATTCCTAATATTGTTTGT
>BQKN01065256.1:651395-674137 GCA_022839385.1 Asparagus kiusianus
TGTGTGTGTGTGTGTGTGTGTGTGTGTGTGTGTGTGTGTGTGTGTGTGTGTGTGCGCTCGACTTTTTCCTCTTTTCTTCATCATCCCTCATGTTTTGAGCAGCAACCACCCCCCTCAAAATCCTAGAGAAATTTTATCTTGCTTTGGGAGAAGAATTGCAAGGGTAGAGAGGAGGACAAAATCTTCGGTTTTGGTGAAGGATGATCAAGTCTCTCTTGCGTTTGAGAGATCAGCACGATTTTTTTCTTGGTTTTTATTAGATTTTAATACTTATTTTAGGTATAAAGATCGCCCCTTTTATCTGTATGACGTAAAGATTTAATCTTTCTGATTTAAAAAGTTATGAAACATATTTCTTTAAATTGGGTTAAAGGTTTGAAGTAAATCTAACATGAGATTTTTGTTAATCTATTTACTTTCATGATAAATTTACAAACATAAACATGTTAGGGTTATTAGAATCCCTCAAAAAATATTATATTTGTGTTTTCATATATCAGAGTAAATCCTAATTGCACTAAATCAAGATTTTATATATGATTTCTTTGCAAATTTTTGATTTTGATAAATTTTTGAGAAAATCTAACGTTTCTCAGGAGTTGAAAACGTTTCTCTGGTCAATCGACTGATCAAGAGAATTAGTCGACCGATTGGTTAGCAGGAAATTAGGATTTTTCTTATGATCAGTCTACCGACACATGTATTCGGTCAACTGATAAAGGCTGGTTTTTGTGCATGTGTTGTTCACGTAGCGCTCGGTCGACCGATGAGATATATTGGTCGACTGGTCTAGTGCTATTTGTAATGTTAATCTTTCCACATGCTTTTGATCGTGAACACGTAGTGCGAGTTGCACGTCGACACACGTGCGAGACCATGACAGGGCACGTACTAGATTTAAGCATGCAGGAGCCTATTGATATGCGTAGTCTAATACTTTGCGTATATCATGATAGGGAGTAACGATTATTTCGGTTTACGATAGTTGTGGATGCTCAATTGCGTTAGTCCGTGCATCATAATGAGAACGCGGACGACTACACTCTGAGTACGTTAGTCCGCACATCTCAATGAGAATGTGGTCGACTACACTCTGTGATGCATCATTGTTTTTATGGTTGAGTGCGTAGGTCCGTGTACCGCATGACATAATGAGCGACTACACTCCCAATGTGTTAGTCCGTGAGTCGCATGATATTACGGATGACTACACTCTACATATTTAGGAAGCCTAGAGCTCAGACGAATACTATTTATGAATGTAGTCCAACACTTGACTTTCTTATACATCAATGTATATTTTAACAAGGCTTTCACAGGTTTGTAATTTTTTCCATGCCACCTACCCGAGGGTAGCGTGAGATACTATGATGCGACGTATACTATTTGTCTTGGATGAGATATTGATAGGGTACTTTTCCTTGCTACTTATTTATTTATTTAAAGCATTTGGAGTTGATATTTAGCGATCCACAATTTGAGATACATGGTATATATATTAAGGGTTTCCTTATTTGGATTACTTCGCTCGATGCACTCATCTCGTGTTGTGAATATCTAATCTTAACTCCTCTTAGCTTAGGATATATGAATCATATATTTTATGATTAATATTTTAATACACCTAACCCCCTTCCCCCTAGGGGGGTGGAGATGTTCTCACTAGCGCTTTGACGCTCGTTGTTTCCATCTTTTTCAGGCAGCGAGTTGGGGGTTCGAAGAGCCGTAGGTTGATGGGAACTCAGTGTAGATTTTTGTCAATTATAAGTAGTTAATTAGTTCTCCACAGTAGACTATTTATGAGTTTAGTTTTTGTTTTAGAGATGCATTTCATTTTAGAGGTTGAGTGCTTATGTATTTTTCAATTGACTCTCATGTATTAAACATTCGATATTCTCATTCCAATTTACCAGATGTACTCTCTTTTCCTCTGTTGGAACAAAATTTTAGTTATTATTGGATGTCTCTTCTCTATATTGTGTTCCTTGTATTGTCATCTTTGATATATCTATTTGTACCCTCACTTCTTATTATGACATCTACTAAAGCGATATTAATGTGATGGTGAAACATGTTTATGCACAGTGTTGGGTGCATGACATGTTTGACATCTTTAGGTTCACCTTAGATTGTACCCTTGTGTGAAACTTGGGGCATCACATTAATCTATGTTTAGAGGTAGGAAACACAACTAGACTATGCTCTTTCTCTCTGAAGTAGCATGCTAGGATTGTGGTCTTCAAGCTACAATAGAAGCAACACCTAGGTTGTTGCTAGGTTCGAGTCCTTACTCTGGGGAGAAAGCCACCTCCAGAGAGTATGTGATGAGTCGGAGAGAATAGGGTCAAACCCTTAATAAGTAAAGTAGATATAGAAAAGTTATAATAGAAGGTGAATGACATAATGTGAGATAGGGAGAGGAGAAAGATAAAATAATGTCAAAATTAATCTTAGATAGTTGCAGGCTAAGTGCTGAGCCAAAGAGCTACAAACACTTACTTCATATACCTAAAGACTCTACCGAGTCACCTAGAACACATGATTTAGCTTCCATGTTAAATTTTGTAATCGATATGGTGTATCCTTTAGAAGAAATAAATACCAACATCCTTAATCTTCAAAAATAAATTGAAGAATTAAAATCAAAAAACAAAAGTCCAGTTCCTAGTGAAGACCATTTAGGAAATTCCATTGGACAAATAATTTAAATATGATAATAAAAACGAAGGGTCTGTCAGATATTCTTCAACCTGAAACACTAGATTCTTCAAATAGAGTTGTAGTAAGATAACAAATATAGACTTTAACACAGCAAGTTCAGAATCCCCAAATAGAGTTTGCTGCATTACAGCAAGCAAACGAACTGTTAGATAATAACAAGTCTTTACTAAATTATTATTCTAATGATGGTCAAGATGACTCGACTTCAAAAATAAGTGAGTTTGAAGACTCCCTTGTTATAAATATGGTGAAAACAGAAGAATGCTCAACTACAGGGCCACTTCCTACAGAGCCACCTCTAGTAGGTACAATACCTACAACCAAACCTACCAGAGTAGAGGATCCTATGTTCCAGTTAGGACAAGATTCTCCCTTGTTATAAATAATGGACTATTTTAAACTGGTCTATCGCTTGAAAATAAGCAACGCATGGACCGGTGGACTGAAAATATCTTTAAAAAATTATCTAGATCATGGGATATTCTTTTAGAAGAAGCTTATCTAAAGAAGGTCCCTAAAGAAGATAGGTCTAGTGAAGCTGTTCAACTTTTCATAATAAGAGAATTAGAATAGTATTGTCAATTATCTAAAGCTTTTAAACAAACTAAAAGCCAATTAAAAGAAAGTGCCCTGGGACAAAACTGTTGTGATAAAATCTAAGGATACCCACTAGATTATGGTTGCTTTAAACCATATAGAAAAAAAAACCTTATAAAAACAAATACTAGAGACCATATTGGTTTAGAAAAGAAAAATTTTCTAAACAACAAAATTTGTCTAAAAAGGGTAAAACCGTAGAAAAAGAAAAATACACGGTAAAATCCCGGGCGTTCAAAAAGACGTGTAAATGTTTCGTATGTCTAGAAGTTGGCCACTATGCAAACGAGTGTCCTAAAAAGAAATAAACAAATGAAATAATTATAGAAGACATGATCAAAGCTATATTGTGAGAAGTTTGAGTTTTGTCCCAAAAAGACATGGTCTAAGGGCCTGTTTGGTTCAATAGAGGGTAGGAATAGGATTAGGAATCCTATTTTATTTATGGATTCCAACCTAATCCATAAAATTTTTATAGATAAGTTATAGTTTTATGGAATCCTATTTTTTTAGCATTCTATGTTTGTTTCACCTTGAGGATTAGGAATCTAACTTTTATAGAATTGGTCTAATTCCTAATACCATGTTTGCTTCAAAAAGTGTTTTTTTTTGGAATAGACACTGTAGCAACAGCTAGCCTCTTTTTCAAATAAAAAACAACTGTAGCAACGGCTAGAAGAGGCCATAATTTCATATTTTTTGCTGGAATCACTGTAGCAACGGAACTTTTCAGCTTTAAAATTCAGATTTGAAAAATCATAGTCAGAACACTGTAGCAACGGCTAGAAGAGGGCCATGGTGGCTATAAATTCACCTTGAGGCCTCACAACTAATCCAAGCACTCTCATTTTTAGCATTTATAAAATTCCCATTGTCTTCAATTTGCCAACCCGACATGAAAATGATATCAGAAGAGTGCTGGCAGGATTATGAAGTTTATTGCGATTGCCATCTCCGAACACCGATGAAAGTGTGCAAGAATGGTAAAAATAAGGGTAGGTGTTATTGGGGGTGTGCAAAATTCCTAAATAAAGAATGTAATTTTTTTGAATGGGCTGAAGAAAGAGGAGAGTCATCAAGCAACCAAGGAAGCCAATATGTCCAAGAAAATAGGTACGGAGAAAAATATATTTTGCAATCAAAGAAGCTGAAGATAGAATTGAGACTTGTCGAAAATCAACTACTAGTTTAGAAAATTTCTGCAATTTTCTTAGCAATTTTTTGTGTTATTTTAATTATTACAAACTTCATGTCATGTACCTGTACTTGCAAGAACTACTGAGGATGTAATGAAAACTATTGTTTGAACTGGGTACAAATTCTAATTGATATTGTATGGCTCAGTAATAGATCAACTTGTCATCATTGATTGCCCCACCTATAACTTAAATATGTTTATTACAGATTGCATTATAAGGATGAATTGCCTCGCCTAGACATTGCCAATTCAATGTAGGCTTCAATCTCATCTCAAATATTGCCTCATCTGGATATAATAAACAAGGTAAGTTGGGTTGCATTCTCAGTAAACGTTGATCATCATCATTGCCACATATCAAGTGCAAGGAAAACCACAGGCAAGGCAAACCAAAACAGCAAGTAACCCACAGGCAAGGAAAACCAAAACAAGCAACACAAAATGCAACCACGAGCTACACAAGCTCTTAACAAAACAGCACCAACCCCCAACTGTTACAAATGCTGCACAAGCTGAAATCAAAAGGCACAACCCCAGCAAAGCATGAAAAATACACAATCTCAAACAAAACAGCACCAAAATCCAGCTACAGCAAATGCGTCACAAGTTAAAATCAAAAGGCACAACCCCAGCATCAGCCTGAAAAACAAAATGCTCAAAACAAGCACAAACCAACCAGCAGCAGCAGCATGAGCTGCACAAAACTCAGAACAGGCACAAACCAGCAACCAGCAGCAGCATGAGCTGCACAAAGCTCAGAACAGGCACAAACCAGCAACCAGCAGCAGCATGAGCTGCACAAAGCAACAAACCAGCAACAAACCAAGCAGCAGCAGCAGCATGAGCTGCAGAAAGCTCAAAACAAGCACAAACCAAACAGCAGCAGCAGCATGAGCTGCATAAAGCTCAAAACAGGCACAAACCAACCAGCAGCAGCAGCATGAGCTGCAAAAGGCAACAAACCAGGCACAAACCAACCAGCAGCAGCAGCTCATGCTGCAGAAAGCTCAAAACAGGCACAAACCAAGCAGCAGCAGCATGAGCATGCGCTGCACAAAGCTCAAAACAGGCACAAAGCAACCAGCAGCAGCAGCATGAGCTGCACAAAGCTCAAAACAACACAAACCAACCAGCAGCAGCAGCAGCATGAGCTGCTCAAAACAGGCACAAACCAACCAGTAGCAGCATGAGCTGCACAAAGCTCAAATCAAAATATACCTGCAACAAAGATTGCAAATATACCAATTCATCAATCCCACAACAACATAGATGTTCTTCATAATGAAAATACATATTGCAACATTAATAGTTTGTAATTAACACAACAATATCCATCAAAATATAATCGAAACCCAACAAACTAGCTATCCGGCCAACCTTGGTCGCTAACTAATTTTGTGATGTACCTCTGTTGACCTTCCTTGGATTTTATGAAAAACCTCCTAGGTTCACGTTCATTGTCATATAAATGGTCTAAAACCCTATCGAGGAACTCCTCGGAATATTCAGACCTATGTTCCTTCAACGCTGCAGCCAACTGCTCAGTCCAGTGTATAACGTGTTGATTTCTCATTGACTGAGACATGGACTCAACAAATGCTGTTAGCATTTCCTCTTCACGATTAGATTTTCTGGTTTTTTTGTTAGATGATGAAGTCATGTTGTCTTTACTCTTAGTCTTATATCTAGTGGGTTGTGGTTGGTTAACAGCACCAGAACGTGGTTGGTTGCAAGCATTAGACTGTGGTTCAGTTTCACTCTCCTCTAGAATCTCGCAATCATCATCGGGAATAGGTATGGACCTACTAGACCCAATGTTAGCATACACGGGCCTAACAAAATCACCCTTGGCTTGATCATCACCCATGATAACTTGTAAATTTTTGAAGTGAGGAAGGGGTTTGTTTATGTACGCTTTGTACTTAGAATTGGATTTGTCCTGCAATAATAAATACTTATAAGCAGTGAATCAAATGTATTAAATTGAAGGTGACAATATAGATGCTGAATTTGTTATACCTGGGCCCAAGATTTCAAGGTTTCCTCATCCAATGTAATCATTTTACTTGTTTCATCCCACCCAGCACCACTTATATCAAGGCAAGCTTTCATGTCATTGAATTTGTTCCTCAAACATTTCAAGTGGTTAATGACATGCAGGTGAGTGAAATCAGTCCTGAATTGCATGTTAATTTTCATGGCAGCCATTTTATAAGCTTCAGCCTTGAAGTTCTTGTCTGGCTTCATGCCATCCAATGCTAAATCTGCAAGATAAGGAATAAGCACATCATCGTGCTCTGGAAGCCAAAACTTATTAGCCACGCCTCTTGAGTTCAACCTGGCACACGGAACCTTTTTTTATGGGCTAATCTTTTCCCTCTTTTCAATGGCGAAGTGTGCTCCGCACCATCAACGTCATGAATATCTTTTCCACCTGAATCACCAGTGTTCGGTGAAAAGTGATTAGGTCCACTACTTTGAGAACTGGCTGTGGGAAACATCAAACCTTGTGGACTGCCTAACAAGCTCATGTATGACATTGACGGTTGTGTCATCCCACCATAATTACCATCCCATGGTGGGAATGGTGAGAAAGTATGCGGAGGTGAGGTGAATGGCTGTGGTCGACCAGGCATGTAGTTCATGTTAACCCCTGATGTAGGATTTGGCATTGCATTCGAATGAGAAGGCACGCTTTGCTTATCTGCCGGATTGTTAGCCATACCTAATATATTTTGTAAGCATAGCCATATTAACAATAAAGAAATATAAAACAATATGGGATATGTATGCATTTATCAAGGAATATACAAAACGATGATATTTCTAGTTCAAACAACATAACAAAAGAGCAAGTGATAAAAGTAGTAATGGTTTGGTACAAGCAAAGAAACAATAAACAATATTGATGCAAACAGTATTTTAAAATTCACCAAGTTATTACATAGCCAAAGGACAAATACCACACTAAGTTAAACCGCTCTCCATTGTGTTACCACCATTGTACTTTGCGCAATAATCCACCCACATCGCCCAAGCAATTTGATCTCGTAACTCCTTCCATTTATTTCTAACATCTCGATCCTCTCTTTGTGACCTACTTTGAGTATAGTCCACCACATTTGAATCGTCCTCATTTGTCTCTTCCCCAGTATCTTCATCAATTTCAACATTTTCATTTAAAATATCATCATCCGGATCCTCCAAGGCAATAAAGTTGTGCAACACAGTACACGCTAGTACAATGTCCACTTGAGTGGGAAATGGATAATTCGGCTTCGCCGCAAGAATTTTAAACCGATTCTTCAGCATCCCAAATGTGTACTCAATTTTTGATCTTAAAGATGAATGCCTTAAATTGAACAACTCCTTCCTATTCTTTGGTGTCCTACCGGTGTGCTCTTTTAAATGATATCGGACACCGCAATACGGGGATATGAAACCTGGCATTGTGGTGTATCCAGCGTCACATAGGTAATATTTACCTACATTAATTAAACAGTATTTTAAAATCTCAAATATTGCCAAGTATTTAGTATATTTTTTATAATGTGCACAAGTGAGAATGAATACCATCATAAACTCGGAGCCCGTAAGGCTGTGGTCTGGACAGGGCGTCTTGTAATACCCTATAATCATTTGCTGCCCCCTCCCAGCCAGCCAAGACATAAGTAAATAGATTGTTTGGGGTGCAGGCTGCTAAGATGTTTTGGGTGACCCCTTTTCGCCCTCTAAACCGTGCAACTAGGTCACTAGGTAACACCGTGTCGACGTGTGTGCCATCTATCAAACCAATGCAGTCCTATAAAAAAATTATAAATTATACATAGTTAAATAAAAATAAGTTTATTTGGAAAATTGTTAAGTTGATTGTATTTAATTTACCTTAAAGTAAGGAAAATAATTTGAGTTGTTTGCAATCTCCTCGGGAACTTCTTTTGGGGCTTGCTTCATGTACCGATCACGTAATCCATTCATTGCTTGCAAGACTTTATTGAAATACCTGCTAACTGTTTCCCCTGATCTTATGAACTCAGTTCTTATTATTCTATTTTTAGTTTTGTGCCCAATAATACTAAGGAACATAGCAAGCTGTTCTTCAACTTGAACGTGTCTCGTATCTTTTAATAACCCGTTTGCTTTCATCACTTCAACAAGTTTAAAAAAGGCTCTCCGTCTCATTCTAATATAAGATTGGCAGCTATCTTGATAGCCCTCCAGTACACGTCTGAAGTGAGCCTCTCTACAATATATTTTTCTGATCCTTTCTTGCTTCGAACAATTTGATATTCTCTTGCGCTTAGCACGCATTCTCAAAATACATGTTACCAAAGTGACCACGGCGCAGACAGCTGTATTAGCACACATCCTCTTCAATTCTTCCTCATCTTCCATATCCATCTACAACCGTTTTAAAATTATCATACAGTTACAGCTTAAGATGGCTACTTATTTCTTGTCAAAATTAAGTAGATAATTGATACAAATATTTATTTCTTTTAAAGCAAGAAAGCTAATTGAAATGAAAATTATTTTAACTAATGCTGCATTCCCTCTCACACAATTATCAACAAGCAAGATAGACCCAAAACAAACAAACTATATGGTTAGATTACTAATAATTTACACACACACAAAAAAAGGGGGAAAAACAGCAATTTCAGTTATTAAAAGACTGATTTGAAACATATTATGAAATTAATCTCTACATAGATACCCGCATGAAATTAATCTACCTAACAACCTAATTCTTGCACATTTACAAAAAATCCACTACACAGATACCCGCATGAATTGTTTTACTGTAATATTATGAAATTAATCTCTTAAATCATTGAAATTGCTATCAGCCTCTATTTCTCATATGCTTCAAAATTAAAATTAATTCCTCAAATCACTGGAGAAATAAGTCAAAGTAAGAGGGCAAAATTTTTATACCTAGCTGCAAAGGGGGGAAAATGCCGACGTCCAAGCAAAAAAACCCACTGAAGTCAAAGAAAACACCGTAGCCAACAATCAAACTCCAACCAGAACAAGATCGAGAAGGGATCACTAAGAATCGAAGAAAGGAAACCCACCAACAAGCTCGTGGAAAACAAAGCTAGGGTTTCGAGTAACAGCCCCGACCCCAAGTTGAAGAAGACGAAGCGCGGGAGAAGAGGCGTGAAGAAGAGGGCGATGAGGCGGAGCAGAACAGCGATTCCAGATCTAGGGATCGAATTCGTGACGATGAGGAATCGGAATCGACGATATAGCTCGCTGTCAGAAATCTCGCCCAAATCTGCACCCAAAGCTCGGATTTGGGTTTCTATAAAAAACCATCACTGTAGCTACTTTATGGAAATTGTAATCCCAAAATTTTTGCTGAGCCAAACTCCAGAATAGGATTCACAAAGAATCCAAAAATTACCAAATTGCCATTGTCAGACCCCAAATACTAATCCTATTCTATAAACTGGTGAAACAAACAGCCCCTAAATGAAATTTGTTTAAAACTCTACAAAAATGTCCAGCACACAGTTTTACACCCAGTTTTAGTCCTGGGCGCGCACTGTAGCGTTGGTGACATGATCAAAGCTAAAATCAACGGCGCCATTGAAACACGCGGAGGCGGATCAAACCACCCTTATCCTATTCCGATTCCCTTCCTCTTGCGCTTTCCCTCCAAGAAAAGAATAAGAAAACAAAGAAGATTTTTTTTTTGGACAAATTCGTCAACTTTTTCTGCAAGCAAAACTTTCCCTTTATAAGGGCCATCAAACCCATTAGCCTCTCCCTCCAAGCGAAATATTGTCCCCAGGCGGTGACCACATCCTCTCCCTCTTCATTGTTCTCATCGTCAAGGTTAGTAGAAATATTCTCCTCCTAAATTCAACAGAATTAGCTTGAGAGCTTCTTTATATTGTGAAGTTGTCTGCTTTTTTGAAGTTACACGTGGAATTTCACTGTATCTGTTAGAATTGATGGCGGCCCTTGCTTCTATATTTTGTTAGTGTCTGTTCTCTTTTAGCTATACCTATGTGCAATCTGTATATAATTGTTAGAGTATGAATTTTTGTTTGCATACAACCAATTTTGGCAAAGGATATGTGATACGGTTGAGGCTTTCAGTTACTTAAAAAAAGAAGCCCAGAGAGGGAAAAAAGTAAAGAAAAAGTTAAAGAGTATAACTCAAACCACAACTTCGTAGTTTTGGTGTTAGTTTTGGTGTAGTGGAAGCATCCTAATCACCATCACAACTTCGTAGTTTTGGTGCGGTGGAAGCATCCTAATCTCCATGGATTACAAATTTAATGTGGATTGAAAAGATGCTCACTGCATGTGTTCAAGTTTCAGTCTATAAAACGGACGCTCAAAACCGCGAAGACATGTAAGAGTATAAAATTTTAAACCCTCCTAGTTTTGGTGCAAGTTAGGGACCTTTGACAACAATAAGGTCTGAACTTAAATTAAGCTAGTTACATTTTCAAATTTTTTTTAAATAAATGTTATTCAGCTAACTAGTCTTTGTTTCAAGTAGTAGGATCCTATAACCTTAAATATTACTGACCTAAGATATTTTAAATGCTAAATTTTCATTGGTCTCATTAGATTCAACTTAGATATAAAGAGTTAGTAATGGAGATGATGTAGTTTTTTTAATCATATCCTAGGAAAATACTATTTTCAGTATTTTCATCTCCCAATTGCAAACCTTTAGCTATAAAGAAATTAATTCAAAACTACTTCTTAATCTTGGCTCTACTGTTTCCTTTACCGAGAAAAGCCCAAAAGTTACCTCAACGAAAAACATAGTTTCCTAAAAAAGTATGGAAGGAGCTTTTAGGATCGCAATTTATATACATTCATGAACCCCTATGTTATACCTTGACAAAGTTATGGTGGACATATGATTGGTTCTCTTTGGACTGATTCATGGAACATTGGAGGCTTGCAGCAACAGCTGCTGGAAAAATTCAAATTGTTTAATTGAGCTTGGATGAATATTTCTAATTGAAAATATGGATATAGCATTTCTTAATGGTTCCAACTGGGTAGTTTCCGACATTTAAAAAAGTTGAACTTGAAATTAGTTCAACATTTTTATCTGACACTTGTGAACGAATTTTAATTGATGGATTATTGTTTCCAGTGGATATGAATCCTCTCTGTTCCATTTCTGTAATGGAGGTACCACTTGTAACTGTCTGCATGAACATCGGGTGCTAAACTAATGAAACATAATTTTTAAAACTATAACACTTGATCTCTTTAAAAAGTTTATTTTCCACTTAGTAATATAATAAGCTGTTAAACAATATACGAATGGCGTGATCTCCAATTTTAAAATTGACATACATAGAATATGGAGGATGAAGATCAGCATTTGCAAGAAAATATTCTTAATCATATCTTTCATAATCCTTGGATGTTTGACCCCTGCTCTTGATTAGTTTCTTTCTCTGCTCTTTGCTTTCTTGTGCGTCATGTTCTTATCCATGAGATGCTCATACTTGTCTGGATTTTTTTGAAAAACATTTCCATCTTGTTGTTCAAGATAAAATTACAAATATTTTTGTAAAACCTCCACAGTACCCTTGCGGAAAGGATTTAGATCCGCTCCTCTACCAGAAAAAAAAAACAGTAGAGAGACCACTACCTTATTAGTAGCTGTTAATTTATTTAGTGGATGATTGTGATTTGTCTTTGAGTGTCATTTAGGAAAGAGTGTAATTCATGGGGGGTAGGTTAAGTGTTTGATTTGGAGTGAATGATGGTCATCCACTAAACAAATCAACATCTATTAATAAGGCAAATCAACATCTATTAATAAGGCAGTGGTCTCTCTCTATCACTTTTTTGGTAGTGGGGGAGGATCCAAGTTCTTGTGAAAAAGGGGAAAGACTAATATATATTCTCTTATAATTATTCTTTATCAAAATAATTAAAGAATAAAGAGTCATGTATAAAATAAATAAAGAAATCATACACTTAAAGCAGTTATAGAACATTTATTAAAGGTTAAATAGCACTTAAATACTAGTTATCTCACTTTACACTTTTATACCCTCATTTGTTTTCGCAGCATAAGTTGTTTAGAATTAGCACGTTATTACCCTCTATTATGCAAACATAAAAATTTTCTACCAAGTATTCTCATATGACATTTAGAATGAATAGCACGTGAGTGTCATATGAGAACATTTAGGTGAAAATTCACATTTGTATAATAGAGAGTACTATTGTGTCAATTTTAAATAACTTAAGGTATATAAAATATCACTGAAACCAAGTGCAGGTATATAGGTGCAAAGTGACTGGAACTATAATGTATTTAATTGCTATTTAGCCTTTATTAAATGATTAACTAAAATGATATAATTCGCATGTATCTTAAATTTCAAAAGAACAATATGACAATTGGCTAATGAAATATATTACAAACTCAGTAGACTAATTAAAATTTATTTTCTAAAAGTTAAAAGTCGAGAGAGAAAGAAACAAAGTTAGTCAAGTAAGAAGAAACCGATGTTGATTGTGGAGAGCATAGAACGGCGAATACTAATAGCTGTCTTTTTGTCATTTTTTATGATATTTATTGCTTGTATACTTTTGGTGGTCATCCAAGATGGTATTACACATGATCACGAGGATTATTTATTTGGACATGTTTAAGTACTAAATGACTATGATTTAACTGATGTGAGAACTATTAATTTTGTTGTACTTGGGACTGAATTTCTATGAATGAATAGAAACGGACACCACTAGTTCAGTAGTATTAAAATTGGATTGGTACAATTTAATTAAGATGGATACAACTACTATGTGCTCATATTTAAGTTTAATTTTTGAGAAATTTTCAGTGATGAATAAATCAAAACAACAAATGAGGTTGGGCATCCATTATAAATATAGGTTGTTTTCTGGCTATAAACTTTATAATTGCATATGTACATGCGTCCTAGTTAAGCATGATCTTGAAGCTTACCTTCAGTAAAATGTGATGAGAACTTTAAGTAACCAATGCTACCAAAAGAATATGAGAAGCTCCTATCTTTTTTATGGTCTGTTACAAACTATTAGCTTTCTTTTGAAGGATCGTTTTTCCCGTCAAGTCATCGCTAAATGTTTACACTACTAATGAGCAAGTGATATGTTAGGTTCACAGTTGGTCATGAAAATTAGCTTTAGTGTTCTATGCAACAAATTCAATGCTTTATTTATCAAGATAAAATATATTCTAGAACAGCCTAATTTTCTGATTCATTCACTTGCTTGATTTTTTGCATAGAATTCAGTTACTGATTCAAGAAAATGGCATCTGATAAAGTTCAGCCAGTAGAAGAAGCACAAAAAATGGAAACCCATGAAGCTCAACAGAACATGGAGCCTTGTTGGAAGAAGAAGAGAGAGGATGGGGGATTCATAGAGAACATGAAGGACCACTTTGATGAGTTTGTGAACACTTCAATGGACCAACATAGGATTTGTCTCAAGAAGACTATTCGTGGAGTCGGCTACAAGCTGAAGAAAACTCGCTCTGTAAGCCTCTATATCCTTCTTCTATACAATTTCAGCATGCAATGATAAAGTTCATATAAAATGGAAATTATTTGTTACGAACTGATTTTATTTGTCATAAGAATTAAATTCACTTATTCTTGCAAACTATGGAAAGGAAACATAAAATGGTTTGTTGAGAGATACTCTAATTGTTCCGTGATTAATGATCCTTTGAACTTTAAGTGAATCAGGGTTCTGTCCTATTTTTTATCACCTGGATTTACTTTGAGATGCGTGTTGATGCGCGATGGGTCTTGAGAAAAGATAACATTGATGTGTATCACACATCAACACACATCTCAAAGAAAATCCAGATGTTAAAAAATTGGTGAACATAGGTCTAAAGTCCATTTAAGTTTACATAGAGCTTTTCGCTTGCTCCATTCATATAGATAAAACCATTGGAAATAGGAGGTGTTAACTTCTTGACTTTAGCTTGCGCTTTTCCTTGAGAACTTTCTATTGAATGAATGAGTAGATGTAAATAAACAAGGAGTAGATCAAGGAAAAACAAAAACATCATTTTCTTTTAGAGTCTCTCAATAGATTTTCCTGCTACCATATGAGGTGCTACAATATTGTTAGACCATTGGGATTTCAGTGACTAAAACTAGTACGGATAAGGATTTCTTTTGTGAGACAAAGTATTTATGTCTTCCTATTGACTTTCAATAATTGACATTTTTATTTTCTTTTTCTTTTTCCCAGATATTTGGATCAAGCAATAATGAGCACGGTTTGGGTGTCAAAGAAGTAGAGAGCTCCAAATAGACATATACTTGCAGGAGTAAAGCATACCAATATTGGAATAAATATTCTGTAAAATATTTACATTTGGACTCCGCTTTATTACTTGCATTATGACTTACGGAGCCATGGGCCATTGAATACACTGCATATATTTTGCAATGCGTTGTCTTTTGGATTTACTTTTCTTACTGAAAGTTGTAAATTTTGATAGTAGCATGCAAGATCGTTACTGAAACAAATGATTTGTATCAATTCCCCCTTATTTATTGGTAAAGGGAATTAATTTACTAACATTTTAGCTGATTTTTTGAAGCTGATGTATGTAATTAAGTATTTTCAGTAGATTTGATCAAGATGTTCTGTTTTACGTTTTATCTTATTGGTATATCAAGCTCCCTACTAATCTTCATCAAGGTGTTCTGTGATTAATGAAAGAAATATTAAGCGACCAACAAGTGAAAGACTAGGAAATAAAAGAACGGCTTAATCCAATTAAAATCCTTTTGGGTTTAATTGCACAAAGACTTTTCTCTCAGTAAGTTACCGATTGGAAGTTCTCAATAACTTGTAGTTGTAGATCATGGTTAACATTTGAAGACAAAAAGAAATGATGACCGAACTGAACTTAAAAGCTGTTATTCTCAGCCATTATTATTCACGAAGGGATATTGGTTTACAAATTTCATTTGTGGGGAAAAACATTTCATGTATGAAATAAGTTGGGGGAAATGTTTTTGGCTGTTAAAGAAAGCAGCTTCCGAGTAAACTATCATGTGAATCATGAATCATATCTACAAACAGTTGGGCATCAAGAGAAGAGAAGGGGCGAAAAAAAAGAGCTTGAATCAGGGGTGGGCATTGGGCGAGGTCAGCCCACTCGACCCATTGCTTTTTTACTATATGTAACACTTTTATTATAGTTTCTTGCATTTTTTTTTTTTTTTGTTCTTGTATTTTTAAAAGTGAAGCAATTATTTACTTGTTCCGATCACGTTAAATCTCTGTGCTTTCAATATTTTTCTCTATCAATGGATACAAATATACAATTTAATTAATAAACTTAATTTCCCCCCATTGCTTATAAGGGTTAAATTGTTAGTTTGTTAATTACATGTAATCTTTAAGTGCTAAATAAAACTTACAAAATTAAAAAAAAATTAAAAAAAAACCAAAAAAATAGTGAGACAGATGGGCTGACCTGTGCTATGGCCCATCCCAGTTGTTCCTGAATAAATTGTTGGATCTGAGATGCAAGCTTAGAGGGAGAGTGAATAGGATTGATACGATTTTTCGCTAAAATACAGAACATGCAGCAGAAAAGATAAAACAAAAGATAAAAGCAGCCAATGACACGAAATATTTTATAGTGGTTCGAATAACAGTTCTCTTACCTCTCACAAAGGGGTTTCCCCACTATGCCAGGAGTTCTCCCGAATCACTATCCAATTCAGTAGGCTTATAAAGACCGCACCTTAGAATCTATCCCAAATCAACTGTCTAACCTAACTCTCTAAAATGAGTAAACTCACCTAGCTCTAGTTAGTCCCAACTCTCAATTAGCACCAACTTGAGCACACCATAAAAATAATTAGAAACAAATCGTCAAGCACAATTTAAGCACAAAAAAATAGGAAAGATCTTACATCCTGTTTTAATTAAAAAATTGTCCTTAATGCATCAAAGTGAAGCTTGATGAAAAACGATGTAGATGATGAAATCAATGCAACTCTCCTTGCTGAGATGATCTAAAGATGTTGAGTGCAACGAGAAAGAGTTTGTTGAGGTTTTGCGTTCGAAACATTCAATTCGATATCTTCTCAAATCAAAACCCTAAACCTCTTATTTTAAAACAGTAGAACTCTCTCATCTTTTTTTATCTCTTTTTATCTTATATAGCCTTTAATCAACGAGGAAAGAGATATCCTAAACATGGTTGAATTTGGAGATTGAAAGGAATGATGAACGGCTGTGATTAAATCATCAAATCTGCAATTAGTTGTCTTTACCATCGATGATTGTTCATGACCATTGATGGGTCCCTAAGCACCATTAATGGGTTCCCATAATCCATCAATGAGATGAAATCATATCTATAAAAATTTTGTAGTTAGTTCCCATAGACCATTGATGACTTCTTGCACATTGACGGGTCCCTGATGACCAACAATGCTAAAATGGCTGAAATCAGCGTTTGTGTTAATTTTTGTGTCGTTTCGTCTCGTACACATTCAGTATTCGCTTGTACTATATATTCTCAAACAAATATTAGTACTAAGAGAGTTTGTTATTACTGAAATAAGAGCTATTGTATAGACTACATGGTAACAATATCCCTCTTTTTGTAATAGTAAACTTGAAATTTAAAATATCAGAATACATGCATATTTGAGATATATAAATAGCAACGATAAGCAAAAAAAAACACCTTCCTGTAAAAAAATAAATGATATGCAAAGCTTCCACCTACATCCCTGCATTCATAAAAAGTGTAATCAAGTATGCTATTGTAAAACTCCCCCTAAAACAATGCGTTGAGTGTTTTAAAAAATATTCAAAAAATAAAAAATATAAAACCACTTAAACGAAAACTCCACTCATGCAAAGATCATTAACAGTTTCAAATTTCACACTAAAATTCTCCCCATTGTATTATTAGCAAAGGTGGCAAACACACGAATAGACATACTTCGCACTCAAAAAATTTAGATGGAAATCATCCAAAGTTGTAAGTAAGAGAAATACACACTTGGTTCACGCAAAAGATTTATAGAAAAAAATAGCACATGTGATTAAAATATAATCACAAAACACTTGAATACGAGAAAAATCATCAAAAATCACAAAAAAAGTTAAGTATCATTACAAAGTATACGAAACATATAGTAAAAAGAGTTATACTAGTTCATTGGACAAATTTCTGATATATTAAAGAGAATATTGAACTATAATAAGACTTGAACTATCTCAATTTTAGAAACTAAGAACTTAAGTGTCACCTATCACCTCAACCGTATATGACTTAGGAGAAAGAACGATACTGTTTTGCAGGTGATTCACACCATCTCTAAATATATAAATATTCAATGCAAGATGGCTACCCTTTGATATATGCGCAGCATAATCTACGAGTTTGGGTCTTCGACCATCTTTTATCAATTTCACTCAATTTTCCGTGGATTTAATAGGAGAGTGTATCTCTGATCATCTTTTAACAAATACACTCTTTTGTTTGATATGTTTTTAGGATAAATGCACATTTGTACATATAAAAGAATAAATGTGTACATTATTCAAGTAAAAAAACGAGCTAAAAATACTTGATATATTCTAACTATAAATAGAATATAAAAACTCTTTGCCGCTATTTCACATTACAAAACATGATAAGTATAAAACCAGGGGGATATGTGTGTGAAAATGTGATATGACATAGCTACTGAAACAATGTGTAAATAACGTATATCTATCTTTGTGTGCAGGAATATATATATATATATATATATATATATATATATATATATATATATATAAGTCATATGTGAACCTGTGTGATATAACTAAGCCTATGTATTAAATGATAAAATCATTAGGATCAATATGGTAAATGCATATACATAAGCAAGTCCAAAGTTTTTTTAAATTTTTCAAAGAAAACAAAAGAGAAAGAAAGAGAACTTTTATTTTGTTTTTTATAAAAAATAAAAAGAAAAAATATATAAAAAACAACCCTAAAAAATCAAGAAAAGTCAAGTCATGTACTTACAACAGAAAAGGTGAGTGTCCAAGTATATGAAATTAAGCTAATTATCTAGCAACGAAAGTGTAGATAAAGAGTTAATATAGACCAAGTATCTCAAGCATTATCAAAAGAATATACATGTCTTGAAAAAAGTCTAAAAATAAAAAAAATCAACCTTTAGCAATTAGGATCCCATCTCTTTCAGTCCTTACTATCATCTCCTTGCATGTCCTCATTATGATCATCTCGTTTAGCAGCACCATCAGAATATGGAGCACCAATAAGATGTGCCACTCAGGTAAAGTAGTCACCATGTACCGGTGATCTGGCAGGAGATGGATCAGATTGATGAAGAGCTCCTATAATATACTACAGCAATGCGTCATAGCAAGTGTGTTGCGGCATCATATCAATCCTCATTAACAGAAAATCTCTCCTCATCAGATTCGTAATCCCTCCTAGAGACTACAGAGTCCACTGAGTAGTATTGGAGGAACTAAGGGCCTCTAAAGTAGTAAGTTAGGATCCAGATGATTGCCTAGCAGTAGGCTCACCCTTCTTCGTAGCTATGCTTTTCTTGCCAATCTCGGTTGAAAGTGCAACTCTCCTCTTCTTAAAGCAATCAATAGTGTGAAAGGGGATCTATTAATCTTGGCGAATCTGATGATGAGAAATGGATAGACTAGCTAAATCTTTAATTTGGACTTCTTCTCAACAACCTCCTAAGCAGAAGTAGAAACCATAGACACCAAGTAAATATGACTTGAGTGTGATTAAAAGTATTACTACTAGCAAGCAAATATAGTAAGACAGCATCTTAAATGCCAGGTATATGCGATACTGGGGATAAAGATCAAACTTGAGGTAAAAATGTTGAAAATAATATACTTAGGCTTCAGATATCCTAAGTTGATAACTCTAGAAAATAGCTTCCCACATAGAAACTCTACCATTTGGTTGCAGCCATCATAACCTGTGACAAACATTCATGGAATAATCAAAATACATCTCGGTAGCATCTAGGTGGGTCTGAAAGATTAAGGACACTCTGAATGTAAAAAGAGCACTAAACACTGCTAGAAAATGGGTTTTTGCCTAAGGAAATATAGCGACGGAATTTTTCATCGCTATAATATTACATATAGCGACGGAAAATTCCGTCACTATTGTTGGCCTTCTTGTTTTGATGATGTTTAACAAACAATTTACTACTAATGTTGTTTGTCTAGTATTTGTGCATTCCTATATTTTGTAGACAAACAACGTTGTTGGAGGATGGATGGATTGCGCTTTAACGACGATATCAAATGGAGGATGGCGGAAATGTGGAGTGAAGCAATACAATTCAAGTTCAAGATCCAAGTTTAGCTTCATCCGCAACGTGTACCAAGTTGAGCTCAATGAAGATCAAGATCAAGCTTGGGTAATGTAGTTTAGGAGTTTATATTATGTGTGTTAGATACTTTAAGCTCAATATTACACACACACAATATATTGGTTTTTATGTATATATATAGTTTCATATATACATATATGTTTGGTTTCCATGTATATATATAGGTATATATATATATATACATAGTTTTGAGTTTTCATGTTCATAAATATGAGATTACACATTTTATATTTATTATTGTGTTTTGGTTTAGCTATATAGATATGAAACAAATTTACATTCATATATATAATCATATGTTTCATACTCTATTGTGTTTTTGAAAACATTGCATAGAATATGCAATTTTGTGAAAATACTGTCTTATTAGTTTGTAGACTTCAATATCAGTTTATACATGTTTTTATTAAGTCTATATAATCATCGAGCAAAGTTTCAAAACATGGTTTAGCCAAAATGTCAAAATTCACATGTTTACATTTTCGTGTTTTGGACTATTTTGCAAAATGATGATTTTTTCACAAATGGGAAATGCAATTTGAAAAATTCCTTTTGTAACATGTTTGTTTTCATGTTTATATACATTTCCCAAAGTTTCATAATTTTTGGACTTCATTTGTTATTTTTAACAATTTTTCAAAAGTCAAAAAATTTCCTTTTAAAAACAGTTTTCTGAGATATCAGTATTCGGTCGACCGGTCCGGTCGACCGAACCTGAGGTCAAAAGTCCACTGAGCCGACAGAAAGTTGTCGGTCGACCGGTCCGGTCGACCGATGAAATTTTTGGTCGACTGATGACTTTTCCGGTCAACCGACAGGCGTTTTGTCAGCTGCTAACGGCTAGTTTTTTGACCGTTGCCTTGGGGTTTTTTCTGTCATTTGACTTGGGATTTTCAGCTGAGTTTTGGAGGGTATAAATACCCATTGCTGATATCTTTTCAAGAGTTAATTAAGAAGTTTTTAAACAAGTTTTAAACAAGGTTTAAGTGTGTTTAAGGGTTTGTTTTGTGTGTGAAGAAGTTTTATACAAGTGGAGGAAATTATTCTCTTGATTGGGCTTCACTCTCCATCTCTCCATCTTGTTATCAAATTGAGAAGTTTTCTAAACTCAAACTCTAGCTTTACATTTATTACTTGTTTGATTATAATTGTTATTAAGCTAGATTTTATATTTGAGTTTAGTTTGATTTTGATTTCACTCTTTGTTACACACACCCACATTGAGCTTATGGTATTTACATGCATAGTATAGTTGGGTGGTGAGTGATTGTAACATTGAGTTGTGCTTTAATTGTGTTCTCATCTATTGTAGAGAACAAATTCATATTTGTTACTTTGTGAGATTGTAAAGTTTTCGGTGAGCTAGAAAACCGAGTGTGTAGTTCCTAGAGGAGAGGAACGGAGACGTAGGTCGAGGGGACTGAACTCCGTGAAGAAAATTGTGAGGAGTGATGTTGTTCGGTGAGCGTTGAAAACCGACATTGTGAGGTGTGTAGAAGTTCCGGCTTCCAAACCGGATTGTGATAGTGGATTTCTCCCCGGGAGTGGGGAGCGGAGACGTAGGACGGAAGGTCCGAACTCCGTGATCATATCTTGTGTTTGAGTGTGCTTTGGCGTTTATTCATACTTGTGTTTATATTTCTTATCGCCATTGTCATTAGCTCATTATTTATATGATCCACTATCTAGTTTATATTGTTTACCCTTGTGTTAGTTGACATATCCTCACATATATCATATTGTATATCTCTTTGGTAGGATATATCATCTTGTGTTAGTTTATATATCCTTGCATATATTTCTATCATATAGGATATATCACCTTGTGTATATTGCATATTCTTGCACATAACCCTTTGTATATCTATCTTGCAAGAATATAATTTTTAAGTAATTTTTAATTGGCATTTAATCGGATTAGATTAGCATAAGACCCTAATCACCCCCCCCCCCCCCCCTCTAGGGTCTAACAACTATTGTTGGCCTTCTTGTTTTGATGATGTTTAACAAACAATTTACCACTAATGTTGTTTGTCTAGTGTTTGTGCATTTCTATTTATTATAGACAAACAACGTTGTTGGAGGATGGATGGAATAGAGCTTCAACGATCATATCCAATGGAGGTTGGCGGAATGTCGGTGAAGCCTTGCAATTCAAAGTTAAAGATTAAGTTCAAGCTTCATCCGTAAGTGTACCAAGTCAAGCTTAATTGAAGATCAAGATCGGCTTGGGTAATATAGTTTAGGATTTATATTATGTGTGTTAAGTACTCTAAGCTCAATATCTATACACACACATTTATTGGTTTCTTCGTATATATATATAGTTATATATATACAACACAAGTTTTGGTTTTTATGTTTATAAATATGAAATTACATGTTTCATATTTATTATTGTGATTTGGTTTATCAATTTAGATATGAAACAAATCTATTTTCATATACATACTCATATGTTTCATTTTCTATTGTATTTGTAAAAATATTGTATTCCTAGTTTTTGGACTTAACAATAATCATATACATATTTTATTGAGTCTATATAATCATTGTGCAAAGTTTCAAAACATGGTTTAGCCTAAATGTCAAAATTCACATGTTTACATTTTCGTGTTTTGGACTATTTTGCAAAAAGATGATTTTTCACAAATGGGAAATGCAATTTGGAAAATTCTTTTTGTAACATGTTCATTTACATGTTTATATACATTTCTCAAAGTTTCATTATTTTTGGACTTTATTTGTTATTTTTAACATATTTTCAAAAGTCTCAAAAATCTGTTTAAAAACCT
>BQKN01065256.1:674537-749013 GCA_022839385.1 Asparagus kiusianus
ACCCCCCCCCCCCCCCCTCTAGGGTCTAACAACTATTGTTGGCCTTCTTGTTTTGATGATGTTTAACAAACAATTTACCACTAATGTTGTTTGTCTAGTGTTTGTGCATTTCTATTTATTATAGACAAACAACGTTGTTGGAGGATGGATGGAATAGAGCTTCAACGATCATATCCAATGGAGGTTGGCGGAATGTCGGTGAAGCCTTGCAATTCAAAGTTAAAGATTAAGTTCAAGCTTCATCCGTAAGTGTACCAAGTCAAGCTTAATTGAAGATCAAGATCGGCTTGGGTAATATAGTTTAGGATTTATATTATGTGTGTTAAGTACTCTAAGCTCAATATCTATACACACACATTTATTGGTTTCTTCGTATATATATATAGTTATATATATACAACACAAGTTTTGGTTTTTATGTTTATAAATATGAAATTACATGTTTCATATTTATTATTGTGATTTGGTTTATCAATTTAGATATGAAACAAATCTATTTTCATATACATACTCATATGTTTCATTTTCTATTGTATTTGTAAAAATATTGTATTCCTAGTTTTTGGACTTAACAATAATCATATACATATTTTATTGAGTCTATATAATCATTGTGCAAAGTTTCAAAACATGGTTTAGCCTAAATGTCAAAATTCACATGTTTACATTTTCGTGTTTTGGACTATTTTGCAAAAAGATGATTTTTCACAAATGGGAAATGCAATTTGGAAAATTCTTTTTGTAACATGTTCATTTACATGTTTATATACATTTCTCAAAGTTTCATTATTTTTGGACTTTATTTGTTATTTTTAACATATTTTCAAAAGTCTCAAAAATCTGTTTAAAAACCTGTTTTTCCTGAGTATCTGTTCGCGGTCGACCGCCACGGTCGACCGCCAAGAGTTCAGAACTCAGAACAGCTTTAATTGGCTCGCGGTCGACCGTGGCGGTCGACCGTAGCGAGTCCAGAGACTTTCGCGGTCGACCGCCGCGATCGACCGTCGCTTGTCCAGAACAGTTCTTTTCCTTTTTGTTCTTCACGGTCGACCGCCAATATGACCGTTGGACTCCAACGGCTATTTTCTGAGCTGTTTTTCTGGGGCTGTTTTTGTCATTTGCTTGGGGTTTTTGCTGAGATTTTGAGTGGGTATAAATACCCCATTGTTGTTCTCATTTAAATATCAAGAGAATGTTTTTAAAATAGTTTAACAAGGGTTTAAACTTGTTTAGTGTTTGTTTAAGTTTGTTTTAAGAAGCTTTTAAGCATTTGAGTGTTTCGGTTTTGTGAATCAATTCCACAAGAGCTCGAGGAGATTATCTATTAAAGTTTGAGCTTCCAACTATCCTCCCTCCATCTCTTATTATCAATTGAGAAGTTTTTCTAAACTCAAACTCTAGCTTTACATTTATATACTTGTTTAATTATTATTGTTCTTAAGCTAGATTTTATATTTGAGTTTAGTTTTGTTTTATTGAATCTCATTGTTACACACACCCACATGAGCTTATTGTATTTGCACTTATAATATATTTGGAGTTGTGAGAGATAGTAACATTGAGTTGAGCCTAATTGAGTTCTCACCTTGTTAGAGAGAACAATCATTTGTTATATTGTGCTTAATTATGAGGATACACTTTGTATACACTTGTACACCGAGTGAGGAGTGTATGGTGAGTGTCGGGGATCATTCCAAGAGGAGTGGCGTCGGTTGACGAACCTAGGGAGAGGTTGTAACCGAGCACTTAAGGGAGACACGGCTAGGTCCAATACTTGTATGGGTGTAGAGTGTGATTGCATAGTGTTTATTATGTGAGAGTTTTCAGTGAACTTGTAAACCGAGTGTGTAGAAGTTCTGGCTTCCAAACCGGATTGTAATAGTGGATTTCTCCCCGGGAGTGGGGAGCGGAGACGTAGGACGGAATGTCCGAACTCCGTGATCATATTGCTTGTTTAAGTTTGTCTTTGGCGTATTTGTTTTTACATTTATCTTTGTAGACGGTAAAAATTACCACAACGAACTAACAAACAAGTTCGCCCGCAAGTCAAGGCCATCCACTTAGATGAAGAATGGAGTGTAGCCATGAGACGGGTTCGAGGGCACCCCTAGTCCCTCACACACCAACTCACATGGGAGCGAATCCGCCCTCATGAGCCAGATCCGCCAGCAGATGTTCAAATCCGCCCTCATGTGCCAAGTCCGCTCACGGGGGTACGAATTCGCCTTCATCCGCTCGCAGGAGCTCAAATCCACCCTCGTATACCAAACCCGCCCACAGAGGGCCACGTCTACCTACGTAAGCCGAAAACCGGATTTTCAGGGATAAGCCTTCCCTATTTCCCGCGATGCGTGGGGAGGGAGCGCAGCGCTCCAGATTCGTCAGACGGCCGCCCGTAATTCAAGCGAGCAAGACAACTGCCAGATCGGCCTGCACCCTCATAAATGCAGGTCATCTCACCCATCAGAATGGAAAACCGAAGCCGTCGGCGCGGTGCAAGCTATCTGGAGCTCACTCAGACATGCGACGTCCATTCTCCAACCTCTGCCAAGACACAGGAAGAGGAGAGAAGGCACAGGACCCCAGGACCGTCAAATGGCCTCTCGGTGGCTCACAGCGCAGGTGAGCAGACAGCTGCCAGATCAGCCTGCACCCTCATAAATGTTGTTTACCTCACTCGTCCAAACCGAGAGCAAGAGCCGTCGGCGCTCGCTGAGCTAGCCAGATCCACTCAAACATCTGGCAACCGCCGTCACGGGTACGAGGAGGGGCTTTCCCACTCCTACGCGACGTGACGCAACATACAGCTCCTCGAATGACCACTGGCAGCACAGAAGAACAGCAGAATGTCTCTGAACAATGTATGGTCACATCCCATAATTTCAGGAACAGCCAAACTATCTCTCTCCCATTTAAAAGCTTCTGGGAGAGCATCGGCCAAGGGATCGATCGATTGATCAATCAAGAGAGGAAGAAGCTTTCTACATACCCTTGCATTACAGCGTCATCTCCTAGCTCCGAGCCCCGATCGCCGGCGAGCCAGAAGAGACGAACTCCCTCACCTTAAGCTTCTACTGAGTACTGAAGCTCTCCAACAACCTCGGTCAAATCGTCCAAGGGAAGCAGACTCGGCACGAGCACCGAGTGAAGCATCCTGTAGCTACCTTAAAGTCCCCACGATTAAACAAAGAGGGTCTTCCCTCTGCTTCTGTTGTAATTCAGATTGATTTAGTTTGTAATAAGCTTTCTTATAAATACAAACAAAATCCCCCATTTTTGGGAAAATCAGAAATTTACACCTACAATCTTATATCGATAATTGTACATTGCTCATTTATTTCATCCACTATCTTGTTTAGATTATTTACCCTTGTGTTGTTTATATATCCTTACATATATTTCTATCATATAGGATATAGTTCATTGTTTATATTGCTTATCCTAGCTTATATTCTTGTTGTATTTCATACTTGCTAGGATAACTTATTAATTAATTTTAATTAACATTTAATCGGATTAGATTAGCATAAGACCCTAATCACCCCCCCTCTAGGGTCTAACAACTATATTTTCGTCGGCAAAACTTTTTTGCTGACGGAAATGTATATATTAGCGATGGAAATTTTCCGTCACTTTAAATATACCGACGGGATTTTAACGATGAAAAATCTTTGTCACTAAAAATGTCTTTAGGGACGGAAATTTCCGTCGCTAAAGAAGTTTTTAGGGAAAAAAAGGGGCACGGGCGTGCCCAAATTTTTTGCGCAGCCCGTGCCCAAGAGAGGGATTTATCCCCAAATCCCTCTCTCAATTCACCACCTCTCCTCATTTCCCCCCTCTCTCCTCATTTCTCCTCCTCTCCCCCCATCTCGTTCTCTTCACCGGATCCTAATCGTCGACGAACCGCCGTTATCACCCCAACCACTACCGCCGCCGCCCTCTCTCTCTCTCAAGGTACCCTCTCCCCCCTCATCAATCTCTCTTTCTCTCTCCCCTACACCTACATACTTCTCTCTGCCTCTCTCTCGTCGGCTAACGTCGGCGGTCGTTGGTCGGCTGGCCGCCGGTGTTGGCCGACGAGAGAGAGACAGAGAGAGGGTTAAGTAGGGGGGAGGTAAAGAGAGATTTATTTATTTTAGTTTTGAATTTATTAATTATAATTTTTAATTATAATTAGAGTTTAATTTTTGCAAAATAAAAAATTATGAAAAAAACCCAAACCCTAATAAAAAATATTCATTTTGATGATATTATAATTTAAAAAAATAATTAAATTTAGTATGGGTCAGGGTTAGGGTTAGGGTTAGGGTTAGGGTTAGACGAGGATTAGGGTTAGGGTTAGGGTTAGACGAGGGTTAGGGTTAGGGCTAGGGTTAGGCAAGGGTTAGGTGAGGGTGAGGGTGAGGGTTAGGGTTAGGGTTAGGCGAGGGTTAGGCAAGGGTTAGGCGAGGGTGAGGGTTAGGGTTAGGGTTAGGGATAGGGTTAGGGTTAGGGTTAGGCGAGGGTTAGGGTTGGGTGAGGGTGAGGGTGAGGGTGAGGGTGAGGGTGAGGGTTAGGGTGAGGGTGAGGGAGAGGGTTATGGCGAGGGCGAGGGGTTATGGCGAGGGCGAGGGGTTATGGCAAGAGCAAGGGTTAGGGTTAGGGTTAGGGGTATGGCGAGGGCGAGGGTTAGGGGTTGGTTATGTTTGGGTGAGGATGAGGTTTAGGGTTAGGGTTTGGGCGAAGGAGAGGGCAAGGTCGGGGGTTTTGGCAAGGGCGAGGGTGAGGGTTATGGCGGGGGCGAGGGTTAGGGTTAGACGAGTGTTAGTGTTAGGTGATGGTTACATTGAGGGTTACAGTGAAGGTTACGTTGAAGGTTAGCATAACTATTACCTTGCTAATTACATAGGAACTGTACACACATATTTTTGAGCCTAGAATTCTACGTCCAATAAATACTATATATAATCTCTTTATTTACCGATCACATACACGTACAGGATGGTTGGCGGATACAAGACCATCGTGTTCGGTCCGAACAACCTTTTCGTATGTGTATGTGATGGGGGAACTTATATATATAAATATTTATTGGATCTGTCTAGTGTGGACGGGTTAGGTATGTAAACGTGACGTGTATATGTATTTACATGTTTTTTGTGTACTTTCATTTTGTCAGAGTTTCGGCGGTGCTTACTCGTTGCTCTCCGTGTACAAATGTCGGAGGGATATGCAGGAGTATATCCTTCCCACTACAGTGTACTCGAAGAATAGCGGGTAGGTGATGTCAAAATTTTGATGAAATGATAGTACACTTGAACACACGTAAATACATATACACATCACGTTTACATACCTAATGGGATAGAAGTCTTCCTCTGATAGACGGTCACACACATTTGTCCTAAATTAAAATGATATATATGTTGGCCTTCTTGTTTTGATGATGTTTAACAAACAATTTACCACTAATGTTGTTTGTCTAGTATTTGTGTTTTCTTATTTATTATAGACAAACAACGTAGTTGGAGGATGGATGGATTGCGCCATAACGATCATATCAAGAGGAGGTTGGCGGAATTGTGGAGTGAAGCATCGTACAATTCAAGTTTAAGATCCAAGTTTAGCTTCATCCGCAACGTGTACCAAGTTGAGCTCATTGAAGATCAAGATTGCTTGGGTAATGTAGTTTATAGGTTTTATATTATGTGTGTTAGATACTCTAAGCTCAATATAATATACACACACATATATATTTATGATTTTCGTAACTATAAGTGTTTTTATGCAAAATAAGTTTTGGACTATATTTACATCATAAACAACTTTTATTATGTCCATATAAATATTCCATAAGATTTCAAAACTTGTTTTGAGTCAAAAATAACAATCACATGTTTTTCATATATACATCTTTTAGTGCTTTTGCAGAATACAATGTTTTTCACAAATTATAAATTCAAATTGAGAAATTCTTTTTCTAACATGTTTGTTTTCATGTTTACAAACATTTCGCAAAGTTTCATCAAGTTTGGAATTGATTTGTTATGTTTAATGGAATTTACAAAATCATGTTTTTCATTCGTGCATGTTCGTGCATGTTTTACAAAACAGATGATTTTTCATAAATGGAAAGTGATATTCAAGAAATTCTTTCTTTGACATGTTTATCTATATGCTTAGAAACGTCTCTCAAAATTTTACTATTTTTGGAGTTGATTTACTATGCCTAATTGATTTTACAAAATCATGTATCACAGCAGATTTTCAGAAACTGTATTTCTGTGTTCAAACATTTATTTATCTCAACTGGGAAATGCTTTTTTAGAAATTCTTTCTCTAACATGTCATTTTATATGTCTAGAACCTTCCCACAAAATTTCATAATTTTTAGAGCTGTTTTACTATTATTAACTGATTTTATAAAACCGGATATACCTACTACAGTACTGGCTACAGTGTCGGTCGACCGGAGAGGTCGACCGCAAGAAACACAAAACAGAACAGAAAGGGCATCCGGTCGACCGCCGCTCTGTCAGTTTGGTTCTAACGGCTAGTTTTCTAGCCGTTGCTGAGTTGGTTTTTTTGGTCTTTTTGTTGGCTTTCTCTTACCTTTGGGGTTTGTATAAATACTCCCCTTTACCTCAGATCTAATTTGAACTAAGAGAAAGGTTTTAAAGATTTTTTAATAAGAGTTTAAGCTTGTTTTAAGCTTGTTTAAGGGTTTGGTTTAAAGCTGTTTTGGTTTTCACAAGTGGAGGAGATTATCTTCTTGTTGGGCTTCAATCTCCATCTCTCCATCTTGTTATTCAGAGAAGAATCTCTAAACTCATTTCTAGCTATTTATTATTTTGTTTATAATTTTTATATGCTAGATTTTAATTGAGTTTAGTTTTGATTTATTGAATCTCATTGTTACACACACCCACTTTGAGCTTATTGTATGTACATACATAGTATATTAGGGTTGTGAGAGTTTGTAACATTGAGTTGTGCTTAATTGTGTTCTCATCTATTGTAGAGAACAATTTTATATTTGTTACATTGTGAGTGTTGTAAGATTTTCGGTGAGCTAGAAAACCGAGTGTGTTGTGAAGTTTTCGGTGATCTAGAAAACCGAGTGTGAGGAGTGACGTTGATCGGTGAGCGTTGAAAACCGATACTGTGAGGTGTAAACGTTGTTCGGGTGAGCGTAGAAAACCCGGTTGTGATAGTGGATTTCTCCCCGGGAGTGGGGAGCGGAGACGTAGGACGGAAGGTCCGAACTCCGTGATCATATCTTGTGTTTGAGTGTGCTTTGGCGTTTATTCATACTTGTGTTTATATTTCTTGTCGCCATTGTCATTAGCTCATTATTTATATGATCCACTATCTAGTTCATATTGTTTACCCTTGTGTTAGTTTGTATATCCTTGCACATATCTTATTGTATATCTCTTTGTTAGGATATATTATCTTGTGTTAGTTTATATATCCTTGCATATATATTTCATCATATAGGATATATCACTTTGTATATATTGCATATTCTTGCTCATAAGTAATTATATATCATCTTGCAAGAATATATTAGTTAATTAGTTTTAATTAGCATTTAATCGGCTTAGATTAGCATAAGACCCTAATCACCCCCCCTCTAGGGTTTAACAATATATTGGGATATGCTCACTTCCATTAATTTTTAAATTCTAGATGCGGACAGTTCCTGACAAATCATTCATGAGTATACCACATGATCGAAGGTATCTAGACACCCGATACAAGGATGGAATAGAAGCCTTTTTAGCCTACTCTAACACCAACCCTCTACGGAAACTGAGCTACATTTGACTGATGCTCTTTAGTGAAGTTCTAGTAGAATTTCCACACGAGGGTGACTTTCACTCTCTGTCTCCTATGTTTATCATATAGCTTAAGCCAACTCTATTTAGTATTCCTATGATGTTGGAATACTCCTCCAAGTACTAAGTATCAACTCCCTTCTCAAACACAATGATTAGTTTCTCATACTTTTCTTGTATGTATCTTATAGAAAGTTGACCACCATGGATGCGTTTGAGTGAAGACATTCTCTTGATATTGATTTAAATAAGTATAGATTAGAAAAATAAGATGATAGTATCCTTTAAAATGTTACATCATAGCAAAATTATAGAAAATCAAGAGAAGATAAAGACATTGAGAGAGAAAAGTGTAAAAAGTTAAAAATAAAAATAAAAATTCCCCCTTTTTACTAATACATATCGATGGTTGTCCATCAATGTTCAAGGTTTGACCATCGATGGTAAGCCCCAAAAAAGATTTTTTTTAACAAAAAGAAAAATAAAAGAAATTAATAAATGATACAAATGGGTGAAGAGAGAAAACCTGAGATAAGAACTTACCACTATAAGGAGACAATGAAAAATAATATAATAAAAAAATATCTCTTTATATTTCATCTTATTAGACCTAAGGATTGGATATCAATGTAGCAATCATTTGAGCAACTCTTGTGTGTTGCCTCAATCCTCGGTCTTCCTGTAGCCTTACATAAAAGTAAAAAAAGGTGTGACCTAGGTATCTACATAGGTCCGTAATGTTTAGGAATTACACCTTTAGGTACCCAAATTTACTTAGCCATTTCAATTCTACATTGCATTTGACAATTCATTGAAACATAAGTCATTCTACTACATAAGTAACACACAGTACGTGATGCATCAGAAATGAGTGTAAAGTAATTTAAATTATTTCCTTTCACAAATGAAGGTTAAAATTTTTATATTTTTTCAAATATAAATAACCAAGTCCATTTTTAACTTTTGCAAATCATTGATTGTAAATGACAATGTTTAAATCTTTAGAACCCAAAGAAAAAAAATCTTCATAGCTTTTTCTAAATTAATATTTTTGGACTTTAGTTTTTTATTTTTAGAAACAAGAGTAGCACACTTAGTTTCAAACGTTATTTGTTTAGATCAATTGAAACAATAAATTATTTACCTTAGCAACTAACTTTTCATTTGTAATAATTTTATCATCTAATTGCTTAGATAAACATGAAGTTTGATTTTGAAAATCAAACTATTGTGTGCAATCAATTGTTACGATGTCACAAGGTGAGTTATGTGAATCCAAATTTGTAAAAAAAGACTCAAATTTCCCACGTAAGGTTTTCTTTTCTTTCCTCAAATTTGCATATGTGCTCTTTATCACTTTATATTTTTCAAAAATTATTCCAGATTGTTTTATCATTTCTTTATATTTGGAATACAACCGATCAAATGAAGGATATATGTCATTCGCTAAACTTTCACTTTCAGAATCCTATGTTTAACCTTGTTTTAAATTTGAAGTCGCATTGTTTTTCCCCATAAGATATAGATTTACTTTTTTCTCATCTTCCCTCAAGCTAACTTTTATTTCTTCGTCACTCATCATAATCAACGTCAAAATTTTGCCATCCATCCTTCTTTTCTTTCTTGTTCAATGGGCTTTTATTTTTGTAGTGGCCTAGTTTCCTACAACAATAACAATGTGGTTCTATTTCAGATTCATTTGGTGAATACTTTTTTACCTTATTTGTAAATTAATTTTATTTATTTTTCATGTATTTTGCTCGTTCTTTATTCTTAGAAAAGATTTGAATCTTTTTATAATGAATCCAACTTGACTATCTTTATCTTCAAAACTCCAACTTGACTCTTTCTTCTTTTAAGGCTAACCACTTCTTCTTCAAGTCATTTAATGAGAAAATTATCTACAAGATTCTCAAGAGTTAATTTAGAAAAACTTTACAATTCTCCAGTAGTCGTTGCCTTTGGTTCCCAATCCTTAGTGTTGATGTAAGCTATCAAATATGGAATAATTTACAAGTTTTTGGAGTGATTAAGGTGCTCTAACTCCTTTCGATGTATGACTCTAGGGTTTTTTGTTCTTCCCTGCACAATAAAGAACTCGTAAGAAGTTGGAGTTAGGTTCTCCGGTTGTTCCTCTGACGATCAAGTCAGTAAATGATCTTGAGTGGGGAAATATAGAGTTAGCTATTAATTGTGTCCAAAAAAGACCAGAGAGAGTTACCTCGTGTAGTTTCTCTCCTTTTATAGTAGATCTATAGGGGCAAGAAAGTAACTTGGGTCAAGTCCAGCTAGGAAACTAAGTCGGCAGACATGTGCTACATGTTGGTTGTTGAAGGATGTGAGTCACTTAGTCATTTATTATGGGAATGATAGTAGGTGCTCAGTGCTAACTGGGTCCGATGAGTTGTAAAGGCTATGGGAGCTAGAGAAATGATGACTTTGTCAGAGCAATTAATGTAAGGATAGGAGGCTATCGGCACGGGGTTCGAGAAAACTATTGGCTCTTTTAGTCGTCCAGCTGATGGTCGGCTATAATTGTTGTCGTCTAATATAATAGGCCAATTGGGGGTTATTCGTAGGAACGACTAGCCATGTTGGATGAAAAGTACTGCCTTCATTCGGATACGCGAGATGTCGGATGAACAGTAGGTCAAGTTGGGTCTCTTGTGGAGTTGATCGAAGGGTTGGCCGAGTAGTATTGCCTTTTGTTTCGGTTACGCGAGATGTTGGCTGAATAGTGGGCCGAGTCAGGTGGAGATTATCTTTATCTTGAATTAGATGTATTAGGTATAATGTAAGACACGTGCTGATTGCTCTGTGGAGGTTAATATTTAGTATTTTTTAGGGGTATAACAGTTAGCCCCTTTCACTTAGAGTTAGCCTAGGCTAGGTCCGAGCAAAATGAGATTATGGATTTGCTAAGTCATGAGGTGCATTAATGAGGGGTAACTAAAAATTCCCTTGGATGTAAAGTAGCTTACGTTAGTGGATATCTTTTGGTTGCCGTCACCTTACCTTTCGTGCCTAATTGCAAGCTACTTAAGGTAGACGTTCCTTGCCTCGATTTCGAAGAGGCCACTTTAAATTTTAGAATTAATCTTGACCATTGGTTTGAAACTAACCCGGCCATTGGATAACATTTATCGATCCAGTTGTCTATAAGTACGATGGCTGTGAAAAGTGATTTGTTTGTTTCTGAAAAATCCAAGTCTTAACCAAAAAAGATAATTTTCCCCCTTCTTCTTCTTCTGGCGATCTTCTAAAGATATTTCAATGGCATCTTCCCCTCATAATGCTCGTCAGGGTCAGTTGGAGATGTTCCACTCGAAGGTGATGATGGCACAATTGAAGTCATTGCATCAAAAGTTCGATATTCCTCAGACTTACAAGTTGACAGCACCGTCAAAGTCACAGGTAGTGTTTGATCATGACGCGGATCAGACTTCCTTATATATAAAGCATTTGGAGTGCAGATTGTGCCTACCCCTCCACCCCATCCTTCGCCATGTCTTTATAGCCTTAGGGGTTTCACTGATGTAGATGAAACCGATCTTGATTGTGACAGTAGTCAGGTTCATGGTTATCTGCTATTGGTTGGGGGTTGAACCAACTTTGAACTTGCTCGCTCATTTGGTTAGCATTAAGGTACACTAGCATGAGGCTAACTTTCACTTTTAGGTGGTGAGTAGGTTCAAAATTATTGCTGACCCTCCTGAGCCAAACAAAGACTAGAAAGAGAAATTTGTTTGGGTTAGGGGACGACTCGGACTTGTGTTGTCCGAATTGGCCTGAGATCATGAGGGAGGCATGATGGTGGGGCCTCTGTCGGGTGATGACAGGCAAGCTCTGGAGAGGATGAGAGCATATACCAGCTCCTGCAAGATTAAAGATGTGCTTGACAATTTCGTTTTTCGGGTGGAGGGTATCTCTCTTGTGCTACCTATGCTCAAGGACAATGAGAGTGTGGCAAGGCTGACTCTTGGCTTTGAGAAAGCTATTAAGGCACCTGTTGCTGATCCTATGGGAGCCTAGTAAGGCCAGCAAAGCATCCTCATCAAGGTCCAGCCCCCGAGGAGGCTAAATTTGCTCATGCTTAGACGGCTGATGTGGCTACTGGGTTAGTGTGGTCATCCCTATTGGACCATCAGGCTAAAAGAAGGAGGAAACAAAAGAAAGTTAGCAGCCAGGGGCCTGCAAGGGTAGGTAATGTAGAAAGGAAAGTTGTTCATGCCAACGAGGGGTCTCCGATACGAGAAGAAGTGGTCGACCTTCAGTGGGTCGAGGATGAGGCATTTGGGGGAGGCGACATTCTGGTGGAGACAGAAGTCTCAGCAGGAGGTGAGAAGGCTCCAGATGCCCCGGTCGAGTTAACCCACCACCAAGGGAAGGAGCTAGCCACTAAGGAGGTGTCTCCCCCTGAGGAGCATGGATGGCCCATATCCTCAGTGTGTTGACGAGATCGACTCTAAGACATGGGATAGATTGAGGATGCTGCTGATTGGGTCTTCCAAAGTTAGCCCTCAATATGAGAAGGAGCCGACTCTGGAGAATAAGCATCAACCCACTTTCCACCTAGATGTGAGGGTTTCAGTACTCGAGTCTCGGGTTGCTCAATCAAAGGTGTAGTAGTAGTTTTGGCTTTCCCGAGATGAAGAGATTTTAGGGGAAGTTCCAGATATCGGTCTACATCTAAGCCTCTAGAGCTATCTAGTCCGTGCGGCTCTTGTAGAGCAGGAGATATTTAGTTGAATGGAGCAAGTTCAAGCATCTTATCTTAAGCTTCAGGAGGTGTCAGCCACCCAAAAGACTGACTCGAAGAATTCTTTCAAATCACTATCGGCCAAGGAGAATGAGTTGGTCGATTAGCGTAGGGAAATAGAGGTACGGGAGAGCATGGTTGATAGATTAAAAGTCTCGAATGGCTAGAAAGCTGCCGAGATTGATAAGCTCAAGCACAAGCTCCATGAGCAGAATAAGAGGATAAAGTTCTTATCTGAGGAAGTGTTGCGAGGGAGACGAGAAGTTGATTGCATTATAGAGTAGGCTGAGTCCAACCGCTACTCCGACCAATGCCTGAAGGCCGAGCTAGAAGAGGAGCAGTTGGCTCGCTAAAAACTTTAGGAGGAGAGTGCCAATGCGAGTCATCCTTGGTTGAGGCCTAGAGCCGTATTGTTTATCTAAATTATGAGTCTTATCGATTGAAAATCATCGAGGGATACTATCATAGCATCCTCGAAAAGGTGGAGGTGACGATGGTGTTGTAGGCATTAAAAATGATGGACCTCATCCTCGTACCCAAGTAGACTTAGAACATGAACCTCATCCTCAAAAAGAGGTTCAACAAATTCAACAAGCGGTTCATAAAGAAAATGAACCTTAAGGTAAGAACCAACTGAGAAGGCACATGCGCCAAGCTCGTCCTACCAACGAATCTTATCACATGAAGGGCGGAGTTTGTCAGCCTACCCAAGTTCGTCAACCTCTATCATTCAGAGGGTCTCGCTCGGGTAAAGCTAAGATGACAGAGGCAGCTAGGGGTTGTCCCACTGGTGACCTTCAGGATTATCTCACGCGCAAGCGCAACATGAGTCAAATACAATCTCATTGCTGCTGTGAGAAGCTCATTTCTATAGTACTTTCCTAATGTCCAAGTAGGGAGTCAACGCATAAGTCTTTAGTCTTTGAACGGTTAACTGAGCCGTCGACAGTCTCATCATCAAGAAGAAGACGCTTTCGTCCCAAGAAACAAGCATCAAAGAATCGCCACATTGAAGTGACGATCAACATGGTCAGCAAGGGCAAGAGCAAAGTCTTGGCTGATTCCTCTAAATCTTCTGATTCCTCTAAATTCCTCTAAATCTTTGAATGGATGTCACTTGCTATGTCATTGATGCAGAGACGTCTTACAATTTATTATTGAGTTGACCATGGATCCATAATAATCTGATTATTCCATCAACTCTACATCAATGCATGAAATATGTAGGTGAGAGTGGTGAAGTCAAAACAGTGGTCACAGAGAAGCAACCATTCAAGGGGGTGGAGAATTATTTCACAGATTCTATCCATTACCTTGATGGTGAACCATTTGAAGTACCACTGAATGAAGAACTAGATAGCGGTAATAAAGCTGATACCGAGTCTGAGCACGAACAGGGTCTTATCTTTAATGACATAGAACCCGTCGTAATCGGTCTTAAAAATATGGATGTAAACGATCCAGTCTACGAGGACAGTGGAGTTATCTTTAATAATAATGATGATTTAGCTTACTTATCGTGTGTTGAATTGAATCTTGACATGTCAGGTACAAGCACTAGCATGTTAGCAGACCCTCTATCTCGGTTATATGCTGAATCAAATTTATACATACCGATTCAATAATATTTTGTGACAAATCGACAACAAATTGAATCTTCGCAAGCAGTCTTCATAGTATCAGCCAATGCTAATGGCCAAAAAGACATCATCTTTGGGAAGAGTGACGGTCCGGTGCAAACTCTTTTGGAAGAGTTCGAGAAGAAGGAAAAAGATCCGCAATTCTCGTATTTCACACCAACAACCCGACAGCTTATGAAGAATATGGGATATGACTTCATCCATAAAGAAGGCTTAAATTTTAGTAAAGGGACCCGGACACCAATCCGTTCTGCTTATGTCCCAGAAGGAAAGTCAAAAGATTACTATCATAAAACTCATAATGAGTTAGGTTATGAATCCCCACCATTCATACTGTGTTTTGGAACCAAAGGAGAGTCAGATGATGACTCTTGCAACTCATCTTCTGAATCTATTTACTGGGAGTCTGGCTCTAGTGTAGGAGCTGTGTTCAAGACACTCATGGCCAACATGATCTTAGCATCTCCAATAGAAAATCAAGAAGATGACCAATTACCATTGTTTGATGATCCGCTAAGCCGATAGTTGGGTATATAGTAGGAACACCGCTTCGAACAACATGAGCCTCCTACTGATGACAAAGTGATTCAAGTGAACATGGGAGATGAGATCAACCCAAAACCCATATTCATAAGTGATAGCTTATCGCCCGAAGAAAAAGAAGACCTCATTACTCTAGTACGAGAGTATATTGGTGTCTTTGCTTGGAACTATGAGGATATTGTTGGCCTTCTTGTTTTGATGATGTTTAACAAACAATTTACTTCTAATGTTGTTTGTCTAGTGTTTGTGTTTTCGCATTTATTCTAGGCAAACAACGAGTTGGATGATGGATGGAATTGCGCTTCAACGATGATATCCAATGGAGGTTGGCGGAATGTCGGTGAAGCTTATACAATTCAAGTTAAAGATCAAGTTTAAGCTTCATCCGCGAGATTACCAAGAAGAGCTTATTGAAGATCAAGATTGCTTGGGTAATGTAGTTTATAGATATTATATTATGTGTGTTATATACTCTAAGCTCAATATCTATACACACACATTTATTGGTTTCTTCGTATATATATATATATAGTTATATATATATACATAAGTTTTGGTCTCTATGCATATATATAGTTATATATATATACATACATAGTTTTTGAGTTTTCATGTTTATAAATATGAAATCATATATTTCATATTTACTATTGTGTTTTTGAAAACATTGCATAGAATATGTAATTTTGTGCAAATATTGTTTTATTAGTTTATAGACTTCAATATCAGTTTATACATATTTTACTAAGTCTATAAAAACATTTCACAAAGTTTCAAAAGTTGGTTTATGTCAAAACATCAAAATTCAAGTATCTCATATTTTCATGTTTTGGACTATTTTGTAAAATGATGATATTTTTCATTTGGGAAGTCCTTTTTGGAAACCAGTCATTGTAGCATGTTTATTATCATGTCTACAATCATTCCCCAAAGTTTTACATTTTTTAGAATTTATTTGATATTTTTAAACAGTGTTTTAAAATCAAGAAATCAGATTTTCATGTATCAGATTTCGGTCGACCGATCTGGTCGACCGCTCATTTGATTTTTCATCAGCATGCGACAGAGAGTTTGTCGGTCGACCGGTCCGGTCGACCGGTCCGGTCGACCGAGAGCTCCATCGGTCGACCGTAAGAATTTTCGGTCGACCGACAATTGTCCAGAACAGTTCTTCAATTTTTTTGTTCTTCGCGGTCGACCGCGAATATTTTCGGTCGACCGCCAATAGATCCGTTAGACTCTAACGGCTATTTCTCTGAGCTACATTCTGGGGGCTTTGTTGTCATTTTTTTTGGGGTTTTGGCTGAGATTTTTAGAGGGTATAAATACCCCATTGCTGATTTCTTTTTTGACAAATGAAAAGAAGTTTTTAAACAAGTTTTAAAACAAGGGTTTAAGTGTGTTTAAGGGTTTGTTTTGTTTGTAAAGAAGTTTTCACAAGTGGAGGAGATTATCTTCTTGTTTGGGCTTTAATCTCCATCTCTCCATCTTGTTATCAATTGAGAAGTTTTCTAAACTCAAACTCTAGCTTTACATTTATATACTTGTTTGATTAACATTGCTCTTAAGCTAGATTTTATATTTGGCTTTAGTTGAATTGATTTTATTTACTCATTGTTACACACACCCACATTGAGCTTTTAGTATTTACATACATAGTATAGTTGGGTGGTGAGAGTTTGTAACTTTGAGTTGTGCTTAATTGAGTTCTCACCTTGTTAGAGAGAACAATCATTTGTTATATTGTGCCAAATTGTGAGATCACATTGTAATACACTTGTACACCGAGTGAGGAGTATGTGGTGAGAGTCGGGGATTGTTTCAAGAGGAGTGGCATCGATTGACGAACCTAGGGAGAGATTGTAACTGAGCACTTGAGGGAGACACGGCTAGGTCCAACACTTGTGAGGGTGTAGAGTGTGATTGCAAGAGTGTCGATTGTAAAGTTTTCGGTTAGCTAGAAAACCGAGTGTGAGGTGTAAACGTTATTCGGGTGAACGTAGAAAACCCGGTTGTGAGAGTGGAGTATCTCCTCGAGGTGAGGAGCGGGGACGTAGGTCGTGGGGACCGAACCTCGTAAACATATCCTTTGTTTGTGATTACATTGGCGCACTTGTTTTCATGTTCATATCTTACATCGCCATTGTGTATTGCTTGTTGATCATTTTACCCTATCACATTTGTAGTTAATTTGTTTACCCCTTGTGTTAGTTTATATATCCTTGTATATATATCTTTATCATATAGGATATATCTCATTGTTCATGTTGCTTATCCTAGCTTATATTCTAGTTATATTTCATACTTGCTAGGATAACTTGTTAATAGTTTTTAATTGGTATTTAAATCGGATTAGATTAGTATAAGACCCTAATCACCCCCCCCCCCCTCTAGGGTCTAACAATTGGTATCAGAGCTTGGTGCTCTTTGATTTAAGGTCTAATCGCCTTGAGTTAAAGATCCAAGTTATCTCTTTGTGCTAATCTTATTTTGATTACATTGGTATCTTGCTTGAATATTTTTACAAATTATGGATATGAATGATGCATCTTGTTTAGGCTATGATTCTAGTATTGCTCCTATATTCAATGTTTTCCCCTATGCTCAATGGTGCTTTAGATTTAAAATATTTGTTCAATCTAAAAATATCGATTTATGGAAATCATTGATTGTGTTTATATTGTGCCCACGTTAGAGAAATTCAAGTGGAGCAAACATGATAAAAAGATGTTTATTATGAAGAAGCTTATGTTAGAATTTTTATTAAATGCATTTGATTCATTTATGTCTAACAAGCTTGATTCTTTTGATAGTGCTTCCACCTTATGGACATTTATTGAAGCACATCAAGGGGACTTGGAGGCGATCCAACAAGCTTTGGAGGATCCCGCTTCAAGTTCAAAAGGAGCTTCATGCACATGAGCACTAGGCGATAGCCCTAGTGAGGTTTGCGAGTTCGAATCTATTAATGATTTACCTAATGATGAACTTACTTGTGCTAATAAAAAATTATTGCATGCCTTTAACAAATTGTAAAATGATTTTATTAATTTAAAAAGCAAGCATGAATATTGAAAATCCGATCATGAGAAGTTAGCTTCCAAATTTGATATCATTTATCAAGAAAGTATTGCTCCTCAAGAAAACAATAATATGATAAATTTGGAAAATAAAAATTTGAAATTGGATATTACTAACTTGACTCATGACAAAAATAATGCTCTGTTAGAAGTAGAGAATATACAAAATGATACTGCTTCCTTTATAAATAACTATTTATGTTCTACTTCTAAAAATGCATATGTGCCTAAAAATGAAGATTTGAATCTTATGAATAAAAGTATTTCATCTTTAGATTCAACTTTGAAAACATGCATTAATAATCATAAGAGGCTTATGGATATGTGTGTCAAGTCTAAGAAATCATCCACTCATCATGCACACATATATAGTAAAATTTATAAGTGTTCTATTTGCGGCCGAAAAGGTCATTTATCTAAATTTTGCTATGATGCACACAAACATAAGAATGCTAATGCTCCTTGTGCATCTCATGTAGCTTCTTCATTACATGTACACACACATGCACCCATTGTTCATCATAAGAATGTTCATGTGTATAGATGTGATCTTTGTGGACGTTTTGGCCATTTGGCAAAATATTGCTATGATTTGAAAAAGACTTCACCTTTGCCAAATGATTTTATTAAGCCACAAAAGTTTAAATGTGATGTTTGTGGTAGATATGGCCACTTAGGAAAGTTTTGTTTTGATAAGGTTTCACATTTGCAAGATAATTTTAAAAGACCATCCATGTTTGCAAATGTTTCTAATGTTTCCCGTGCACGAGCTAATGGTCCACAAAAACAAATGGATCTCTTTCATTGCACAAATTGCAATTGGAATGGTCATTTGAGTAAATATTGCTTTGACCATGTTAGTGCACCACATATGCCTAAGAGGGTTCATAATCCTAGGACTTTGAGCCTTAATGATAGGGGTCATGTCCCTAAATCTTTTGGTATCAAGAGTTCTTGGGTACCAAAATAAATTTGATTTTTAAACCGAGAATTTAAATGTCTTTATTTTTCTTTTTCTTGGTTTTAAAAATTATGCTTTAAAATCTTTTGGTTATGAAAACAATTTTTTCTTGTATCAAATCTTTTGTTTTCATGACTATTAGTTTCGATTTTAAATGAGAGGTTTGTAATTATATACCCTCCGGGTTTATTGTGTGTTTATTCCCAAACATTGTTTACCGGGTGCTAAAAATATTTATATGGGTTGTTACTAGTTCAAAAGCTAGATATGGTTGCCTCTCTTGATTTTTTAAAATCAATGATGATTTGGTTTTATGCTTTTATATGATTTACTTGTGATTTATAATTTCATTGGTTGATTTGTTTTCATTTGAAAACCTTTTACATGATTTTCATGTTCCTTTTCTTTTGATTTCATAAATCTATTTTTGATCTTTATGTTTTTGTTAATGAGACACTATTTTCATATTGACATATTTATATGTGTTCTCGTTATCTTTTTGTATGTGAGTGGTGTTTAGCATATTTTTTTCATCTATGCTTGCTCATATATGTTTGCCATGATCTTTACTTTATATCTTCATATGGCATTTTGATAGGGGGAGCTATTCCCTTTTCTATTTTTGTTTTTATACTCACCTATGCTTATTGATAGGGGGAGCTTTTGCTCTCTTAATTCTTTTGTCCCCTTTTTGATGTTGTCAAAGGGGGAGAAATATTATGAGTATATTCTTTCTTGTTTATATGCATGATATATTATACATTGTATATTCATTTCCTTTCATGCATATATCCTTTTTGTAAATTGTTTGTCATCATCAAAAAGGGGAAGATTGTTGGCCTTCTTGTTTTGATGATGTTTAACAAATAATTTACTTCAAATGTTGTTTGTCTAGTGTTTGTGTTTTCGCATTTATTCTAGGCAAACAACAAGTTGGAGGATGGATGGAATTGCGCTTCAACGATGATATCCAATGGAGGTTGGCGGAATGTCAGTGAAGCTTATACAATTCAAGTTAAAGATCAAGTTCAAGATTCATCCGCGAGATTACCAAGAAGAGCTTATTGAAGATCAAGATTGCTTGGGTAATGTAGTTTATAGATCTTATATAATGTGTGTTATATTCTCTAAGCTAAATATCTATACACACACATTTATTGGTTTCTTCGTATATATATATAGTTATATATATATACATAAGTTTTGGTCTCTATGCATATATATAGTTATATATATACATACATAGTTTTTGAGTTTTCATGTTTATAAATATGAAATCATATATTTCATATTTACTATTATGTTTTTGAAAACTTTGCATAGAATATGTAATTTTGTGCAAATATTGTCTTATTAGTTTATAGACTTCAATATCAGTTTATACATGTTTTACTAAGTCTATAAAAACATTTCACAAAGTTTTAAAAGTTGGTTTATGTCAAAACATCAAAATTCAAGTATCTCATATTTTCATGTTTTGGACTATTTTGTAAAATGATGGTATTTTTCATTTGGGAAGTCCTTTTTAGAAACTAGTCATTGTAGTATGTTTATTATCATGTCTACAATCATTCCCCAAAGTTTTACATTTTTTGGAATTTATTTGATATTTTTAAACAGTGTTTTAAAATCAAGAAATCAGATTTTCATGTATCAGATTTCGGTCGACCGATCCGGTCGACCGCTCATTTGATTTTTCGTCAGCATGCGACAGAGAGTTTGTCGGTCGACCGGTCCGATCGACCGAGAGCTCTATCGGTCGACCGCAGGAATTTTCGGTCGACTAACGATTGTCCAGAACAGTTCTTCGATTTTTTTTGTTCTTCGCGGTCGACCGCGAATATTTTCGGTCGACTGCCAATAGATCCGTTAGACTCTAACGGCTATTTCTCTGAGCTACTTTCTGGGGGCTTTGCTGTCATTTTGTTTTGGAGTTTTGGTTGAGATTTTTAGAGGGTATAAATACCCCATTGCTGATTTCTTTTTTGACAAATGAAAAGAAGTTTTTAAACAAGTTTTAAAACAAGGGTTTAAGTGTGTTTAAGGGTTTGTTTTGTTTGTAAAGAAGTTTTCACAAGTGGAGGAGATTATCTTCTTGTTTGGGCTTCAATCTCCATCTCTCCATCTTGTTATCAATTGAGAAGTTTTCTAAACTCAAACTCTAGCTTTACATTTATATACTTGTTTGATTAACATTGCTCTTAAGCTAGATTTTATATTTGAGTTTAGTTGAATTGGTTTTATTTACTCATTGTTACACACACCCACATTGAGCTTTTAGTATTTACATACATAGTATAGTTGGGTGGTGAGAGTTTGTAACTTTAAGTTGTGCTTAATTGAGTTCTCACCTTGTTAGAGAGAACAATCATTTGTTATATTATGCCAAATTGTGAGATCACGTTGTACTACACTTGTACACCGAGTGAGGAGTGTGTGGTGAGAGTCGGGGATCGTTCTAAGAGGAGTGGCATCGATTGACGAACCTAGGGAGAGGTTGTAACCGAGCACTTGAGGGAGACACGGCTAGGTCCAACACTTGTGAGGGTGTAGAGTGTGATTACAAGAGTGTCGATTGTAAAGTTTTCGGTTAGCTAGAAAACCGAGTGTGAGGTGTAAACGTTATTCGGGTGAATGTAGAAAACCCGGTTGTGATAGTAGAGTATCTCCTCGAGGTGAGGAGCGGGGACGTAGGTCGTGGGGACCGAACCTCGTAAACATATCCTTTGTTTGTGATTACATTGGCGCACTTGTTTTTATGTTCATATCTTACATCGCCATTGTGTATTGCTTGTTGATCATTTTACCCTATCACATTTGTAGTTAATTTGTTTACCCCTTGTGTTAGTTTATATATCCTTGTATATATATGTTTATCATATAGGATATATCTCATTGTTCATGTTGCTTATCGTAGCTTATATTCTTGTTGTATTTCATACTTGCTAGGATAACTTTTAATAGTTTTTAATTGGCATTTAAATCGGATTAGATTAGCATAAGACCCTAATCACCCCCCCCCCCCCCCACCCTCTAGGGTCTAACAGATATGTCTGGGCTTGATCCCCAAGTGGCTATGCATCGATTAAACATCAAATCAGACATCAAGCCTGTTAAATAACAGCAAAGGTGATTTCAGCCCCAAATTATGGAGGAAATTGAAGTTGAGGTAAAAAAGCTCATCGAGTCAGGATTTATCCGCGAAGAGCAGTACCCTGATTAGGTGGCCAACATTGTCCATGTTCTAAAAAAGAACGGGATGATTCGAGTGTGCATTGACTTCCGAGACTTGAATTCAGCTTGTCCTAAAGATGATTTCCCTTTACCCATCACAAACGCCATTATTAACAATCCGTGCATGTTTGAAAGGATATCTTTTATGGATGGATTCTAGGGTACAACAAAATCAAAATGTATCCTGGTGATGAAAAGAACACATCCTTTGGAATACCTTCAGGGATATACTGTTATACAGTAATGCCCTTTGGGTTGAAGAATGTAGGTGCTACATATCAACGTGCCATGACCTCTATTTTCCAAAAACATCTACGGAAGACTGTAGAATTTTATGTGGGTGACTTGGTCGTTAAAAGTCGTAACAAGGGAAACCCTTTACACGACTTGAAAATGATGTTCGACCTTATGCGAGCACACCAACTAAAGATGAACCTAACTAAGTCATTCTTAGGAATGGCTAACGGTAAATTCCTCGAATTCATGGTCACAACTAACAGAATTTGTCTTAACCCAGACAAAGTCAAAGCCATCCGGGAGCTACCACATCCTAGAAAAATTAAGGAGCTTCGGGGCTTATAAGGGCGATTGGCATATATTCGCAGATTCATTTCTAATCTGACAGGTAAACGTCAACCATTCTCAAAACTAATGAAGAAAGGGGTATCCTTTATATAGGATGAAGCTTGTCAGAAAGCATTTAAAGAGATTAAGTAATATCTCTCTAATATGCCAATATTGATCACACCAAAGTCAGGCAAACCTTTCTTGATATACATCCGTGCTACAAATCATGCATTGGCAGGACTCTTAGCACAAGATAATGAAAATGGCCATGAACAAGCTGTCTACTATCTCAGTAGGACTTTATCGGGTGCTAAACCTCGTTATCCTCTTATTAAAAAGGAATGTTTGGCGCTGATCTTCACGGTTCAGAAGATGTGACATTATTTAATTGGGTAAACCATACTTGTCATTTCCCAGATCAATCCTATTCGGGTATTCATTACATAGTCCAGCGCGTTGAACCGGCGACTCGCTAGATGGGCATTGTTGCTCTCTTAATATGATATTCATTTCAAACCTCTAAAGGTAGTGAAAGGTCAAGCTATTTGTGACCTTATGGCTAACCATCCATTGAAGGGGAATGTGACATACCAGATGAAACATATGAAGCTAATGCTATTTTTAAAGAGCAGGTATGGCAACTATATTTTGATGGTGTGGTAAGAGCAAGCCCTACTGGTTGAGTTATTACCGGAGTGTGGGTAGTCTTTATCTCTCCACAAAATCATGTGCTACAACGACCGTTTCTCTAACAGAGCCATGCTCTAATAATGTAGTCGAATACAATGCTTTGTTGGTTGGCCTTGCTATAGCTAGACAGCTAGGGGTGAAGCACCTAGAAGCATATGGCGACTCGCAACTCGTTGTTGAATATGAGGTTAGAAATGAGGATCTCATCCCTTATCATACAGCAGTGATCACATTGGCCGAATCTTTTAAGGTTTTCTATATTGACTACATACCCTGTCTCAAGAATACTTATGCTGACACATTAGCATCGCTTGTGGCCACATTGGCTCTACCTGAAGGAACTACTCAGCAAATCACCGTGACAAGCTAACATTGTTCAAGTTGAAGTATGTGTTGTAGATCAACGTGATCGAAAATTAACCTGCAATGCTCGAACCTAAGGATTGGTGATTTTTGATCATTCATTGTGTCCTATACAGCTTATTGCCTGAAGACATCAAGGAAAGAGAATCTATTCGTAGACGAGCACCTAGATTTTGCTATGATTCCTAATCCTAGACTTTGTATCGAAGGTCGTACGATGGGCTACTGCTTCGCTGTTTGTCAAATAGAGAAGCAAAAGAAGCTCTTAAGGAAGAGCATGATGGCATCTGTGGAGCTCATCAGCCCGACCCTAAATTGTGAGACCGACTACGTAGATTGGGTTATTACTGGCCTAACATGGTATAAGACGCCATCGCCTTGCTAAACGATACCATGCCTACCAGATACATGCTAACTACATGCATCGATCGCCCGAGCATCTTCACCCATTAGCAACTTCATGACCTTTTGAAACGTGGGGGATGGACATCGTTGGTCCAGTAACCCCACCCTCTTCCAAGGGACATCGCTTTATTTTAGCAATAACTAATTACTTCTCTAAATGGTCAAAAGCAATCCTATTGAGAGAAGTTAAGATGAGTGATGTTGTTAAATTCTTAAAACATCACATCGTATACAGATACGACATTCTGAGGTATCATCCATGACAATGGGCCCCAGTTCGTTAGCCAAGCCTTCACCCGATTATGTGATAAATTCAAGATCAAGAATTTGGCTTCAATAGCTTATAACCCTGCTGCTAATGGGTAAGCATAAGCATTCAAAAAGACCATCATCAGAATTCTTACTAAGGTGGTTTTGATGAATAAAAGAGACTTGAACGAGAAGTTGGGTCAAAGCTTGTGGGCTTATCGCACAATAGTTAGCACGCTAATAGGAGCGACACCATATTCCTTAGTATATGGATGTGAAGCCATATTACCATTGGAAATCCAAATTCCGTCTCTACAAATAGCATTTGCAACTAGCATGGCAACGGAAGAAAATCATCACCGACATCTTGAAGGCTAGATGAAAAGTGACTACCGGCTCAACAACACATCGAGCTTTATCAAGCTCGAATTTCCAGAGTATTAGATAAAAAGGGTAGATACCGCACATTCAAGGAAGGTGACTTGGTTCTTGTCGTTCAACGCCCAATGATTTTGAATTCTAAAAAGGAAGGGAAGTTCGATCCAAAATAAGAGGGACTATTTGTGGTAGAAACTGTTTACTCAAATGAAGCTTATCGTCTTGTCACTCAAGATGGTGACAAACTCATGATGCCTATCAATGGTAAATTTCTAAAGAAATATTACCCATATGCCTCATTGTCAAATATGCCTCACAGTAGGAGGAGAAGCAAATGAAGGTAATGGTTTTCTCACTTCGTCTCCTCCAAATTCCTCTCACTAATCCTCTTCAATAGGATAGTGAGACTATAAAATCATCATGTTAACGATCACCTCTGATAGTTGATGTTTTTGCTCAAAGCAATATCTTTCTAATAGTAACTTACTATGTGAGGTGTTACTGCATGATTTTCATAACATCGTCATTTCCTTAAATGATATTCGTTTTCCAACTTAGGCCTACCAAGTGATGTGCCTTTGTTTCAATCACCATTGTCATACTGTTAAGTCACTGAACGATGTGATTTTTCTAATGTCGTTATTTCCCTAAATGATGTTCGTTTTCCAACTTAGGCCTACCAAGTGGCGTGCCTTTGTTTCCATCACCATCGGCATACTGCCAAGTCATTGAATGATATGATTTTCCTAATGTCGTCATTTTCCGAAATGATTCTCATTTTTTAGCGTAGGCCTACTAAGTGATGTGCCTTTATTTTTATCACCATCGTCATACTGCTAAGTCACTGAATGATGTGATTTTCCTAACGTCTTCATTTCCCCAAATAACGTTCGTTTTCCCAACTTAGGCCTACCAAGTGATATGCTTTCATTTCTATCACTATCATCATACTGCTAAGTTACTGAACGATGTGATTTTCCTAACATCGTTATTTCCCCAAATAACGTTTATTTTTCAACTTAGGCCTACCAAGTGATATACCTTTGTTTTCTTTGTCGGTGTTATTCTAAGTCATTGAATAACTTGATTATCCCAACATCGTCATTTTTATAAATGATGTTCGTTTTCCCAATAAGTTCGCTATGTGTTGAGCTTCATTCTTAACACTTAGTCATATTTTGAACTCCGTTGTCCTATATTTGATCTGAAGCCTAAAAAACTAAGGATAGAAGAGAAATCTTAGCATTAAAGTCTAAGAGAAACTTTTCGACAACTCATCATACTAAGGGGAAAAGTATGGCTAGTCCAACTCAAACGGCAGTTAGTAAAGATAACTCAAGTCCGTTGAAAGCTGAGGGTTTGCTAAAATCCCTAAGTTAAAATGCTTCAATTATACAAAAAGTAAGAGAACAATATATGGATGAAGTTATGAAATTTTACTCATATATAATTGAAAGTATAAAAAGTTGAAGTACATAAATTGAACTTAGAAGACTCGAACTACGAGGTTCAGTTACAAGTTCTTTTGGTTACACTACGAGGTTCAGTTACAAGTTTTTTCAATGACACTTTGATTACAACACGAAGTTTGGTTACAAGTCTTTCAACGACCTTTGAAATTGCACTACAAGCCTCGTCCACAATGACATTGTTGTTCTTGTTATTGAAGTTCCATCTTCTGTTCCTAGGCATGAAGTCTTCCTTATACCCAACTTTTAACTTGGGTGCTTGTAGCACACGCCTACCTACTTGGGTAAACTGACTACTAATAGAAATATCACAAGCTCTGAGCATAGAATCAGCACTTCTCCTATATCAGCAGAACGTGAAGGCAACTCTAACATTGTTGCTGACTCTTCCAAAAATAAGTACTTCACTAAGTCTACGAAGCTGCCACATAGACTGAAATCCAGAAAAAGTACTGCATGCTTGAGGGCGCATGGCATGTCAAAACAGTAAGCATGTTTGAACTTAGGATATCTCTTCGGGGTAACATTCAAAAACCCAACAAGTTGTCAAAATACATTCTGATTTCGACTCTAAAAAATTGAGAAATCCTCAAACGAGCAAGCTACTACAAAGACCAAGAGATCAAGGATCGGATCAGAAGCGTTACCTGAAGCAACAACTGTCACCAATTTTTCCTACCTCATCTGCGACGATCATCAAAGACTGAAGAGCATGGAATTTAGTAGGAAGTGAAGGTGGGAGCCATAAAATGCAAAGTCCCCTCTGAGTCATTTTGAAATAAGGCATAGAGGAGGAAGATGGATCCTCTCGAAAAGTAATGACCTATTTATAGGTGTAGGAGCTAACCAAGTGGCTGGGATTCGTTACACGAATCTCTAAGCACCAAACCACAAAAGGGTGCTGGGAACGAAGCAACACAATCAATTACGTTCATAATTAGTGCCAATGATTACGTGGCTCAAAGCGACGCATTATGTACTAAAGACTTAATGTTGACGAAATTGGATACAAATCTCGTCTTCGACGAATGTTATTCCTTTAATTGGGCTCAAATGTTGAGACTCGATTGAATTTGGACTCAAACCTCGTCTTCGACGAAGGTCGTTCCTCAAATTAGGCTCAAATGTTGAGACTCGATTGAAAATGGATTCGAACCTCATCTTCGACGAAGGTCATTCCTTTAATTGGGCTCAAGCACTGAGACTCGATTGAAATTGGATTCGAACTTCGTTTAATAATGAAGGTCATTCCTCTAATTGAGCTCAAATGCTGAGAATCAATTGAACGAGGCTTGAACCTCATTATGTTATATTTGAAATACAAGGTGGAGTTCAAATCCAACCTCGTATCAGAATGATAAGACTTATACTTGAAGCCTTAAATCTCAGGGCAACAAAGTTTATGAACTTCGATATCAGATTATGTGTTGAGGTGCAAAGTAGAGCTAGTGGATAAAGACAGCATAAGTTCTACCTATATATTAAAAAAACTATAAAAGTCTGATTACAAAATAAATAGAGCTAAATAGATCCAGTGGTCTGACGAATCTCTTCAGCAAGCTTAGCCAAGGATTCTTGATTTCTACCTCAACTTCAGCTAAGGCACGCCTACGTAGTTCCTTATCAAAATAGACACTCATATCATTAATAGTTTTTTCTAGTTGTTCCATTCGATCGAGTTCTGCTTGGAGCAAGGGTTTATGCTACACCTGTTTAGAGGCCAATGTCTGCTTCATATCCATCATGTCTGCCAACTCTGCCTCACCCTCTGCCAGCTTGGTCTAAAGAGCCTTAAGTTGAACTTGAAGATGATTGACTTGACATTGTTTTTGAAGTTTAGCGTCTGCAACCTTTTTACCCTCACGGAATAAATTCTCTTTGATCTCTTTAAGCTCCTTAACTCATTGCTTTGTCTCAAGCAATTGATGATCAAGTTCGAATAAGGAGTCATCCCTTTGGTGTATAGTTCGCATAGTTTGTTCTTCAGCTAAAGGGTAAAGAGATCGAGATTGATGATTATGCCATTGATTGAAAAGATCTTTAACCTTGGTCAGGTGCAACCAATACGGCAATACTGCAAGGTCAGAGGTCAAATTCTTCATTAAGTCCAAGAAAGGTACCAGCACCTCCTTAACTCCTGCAAAGTCCCCTCCATGATCTAAGACTTGAGCGGGAGATTCTCTCAAAATGCTGAGAAAATTCACCAATATTTTTGATACGACAAAATTTCTCACCAAGACGATAGGAGAAGAGTGTGTACTGTTAGAAGACACTATTTCATGATGAGGGGCAGAAGAAACCATAGCTTCTGTGAAAACTGGTGGCGCAGTGTACATGGTATGAGTGGCGATAGTTGCAGCAAGCATTGTAATAGTAGGAGTGGCAGCGACTATAGTACTTGATACAATGCAAATTGCAGTCATGACAATGGAGCTGGTAGACACAACACCTGTGTTTATGGTGGCTTCAGCTTCAACCATGGTGGTTGGAGCAAATTCTTTTCCCTCAGCTTCATCAGGATTAATAGTCGACTTATCAACTCGGCCTATTTCCATAGCTAAACTTGGAGGCATCCTACATTCAGTAGGGTTACCAGAAGCTGGTCTTGCCTCATTAAAGGCAGTGGAGTCTATGGAAACAACTAAACACAGTGAATAGAGTCGTTAGTACCTTAAAAATCCAGAAAGGTATATGGCTATATGTCTATCTTACCAGGATCAACAGGAGCATTTTCAACATTGGTGCTTAGCGCCAAACGCTATCCAGTATGGAGTCGGGCTAAAGGAACTTCATCCTTAAGTTTTGAATCTATTTCAACTCTAAGTGACTCCACCAAAGGGGTTTAGGGTGGAGAAATATTGCGCCTTGGTCTTTTGGTGATGCATTTAGACTTGCGCATCTGCCCAAGTTCTTTAGACTTTTCTCCCACTTGTCTCGGGGCTTCAACTTCTGCGGTTCATCCTGAATAAGAAGTATCGGAGGAAAACAAGTCAAAATTAAGACAAGTCAATGTTGGCATACTAGTGATCCCTTTATCGAGGGGTGGTTCTTCAAGAACCTAGGATTACTGATGAGAGCCTTCGACAGTAGATTCAATGGGCGGAGAAAAGCCCTTAGTAGCATCATGTGGAGGAGGCTCACAAAGTTCATCAGTAGGGGTGAAATCTTCAAACCAACCAAGATCTGCTCCATCTCTAAGAGCATCTCCTATATCGGAAGTGGCAGGCATGTGGCTCCCGTATTCGTCAACATGAGGAGATCTATGAGCCATATCCTTATTCAGAGCCACGTCTATCTCCTCTTGAGTTTCATGAGGACTGGAAGGACGAGATTCTTCTACCTTGGCACTTTTCTCGGCATACAAGAACTCCTTGAGTCCTGGTATACAACTTCGTCTAGAAGCATTTCTAGATTTATACTGACAATGAATATATCGTAGCCCGAAGAATTGACATTGAAGTTTGGGATCGCTACGTTTGCCATATAATGCCACTTACAATAAGCAAGCATGGTCTAAGGCTGTGGATTCTATTGTGAAAGTAAGAAACAAGCACTCGTACCTCCGAATAGTCCAATACTAAGCTCTAGCCCTAATAATCAAGCTACAACTCTCAGATTGCAGTTGAGTGTTGGGATTACCAACGTACAACTGAGTGTAGCCGAATTGGCGAGTGAAGCGACAAGGCAAGTAAGGCTCCAACACACATGCTGGGCCGAAACGATAAATATGATACCCGCGGCGAATGGTCATAAGCCACATGAAGCAGCCGAGTAATAGGCAAGTGTAACCATGATCGTTTGATGCATCCACTACGGCTTGTCTATAGCTGGTTTTGGGAAAATGTGGAAAACTTCAATTAAATTCCCATTTCTTATGGTCGCGGAGAATGTGCCTTACCAAGGCCATGTAATGGTATTCCCAATCTAAGTTCTCCAATATTTGAATGAAAGGAATAACTTGACCCTCCGTATGAACAGAAGGCGTACTCATAAGGGTTAGGCAATGCAGAACGATCCATGCCATGAAATAAGTGTAGGGCAGCCCTACCTTTGGATTCTCGTTGCCATGACAAAATTGATAACATAAGCTCCGCAATCCATAATGAATGCGAGCGATCATGGCGGGGAGAAGGGCATAAGAATGGCCTACGCTAAACATACTGTAGGGATCACCACTTCTATTGGAAGCATGTCAAAGCTTCCAGAGACAACAACAACTTGTTGAAGCCATAACATAAGATATCCCGCCAGCAACGCCTTGGACATTGGCTCTCCATCTTGAAAGAAATAACTCTCAAAGGTGGTACCGACAGGGTAACCTTGTTCATTCAATTCCGATACATGATGCATGGGTGGATAAGCAAGTAGTCGTCGAGATAATTCACTTGCATCACAAGGACCCAATGGCACTACTGGATCATTCTTATGCTCCAGATTCTTGAAGAGGTAACACGCCCAGATGCTATGGCTGAGTAGTTTTTCACCCCTCTTATTGGGTCGTCCTTCCACATTCATATAAATATGGTAATGACACATTACCTCCTAAAAGGTATCTACCACCTAGGGGTGTTCTTTTTCTAAAGCAATTAACTCTCATTGACCTGGGATGTATTCCTCATATGGATAATTCCCATTTGGCAATCTGGAGACTTCCTCCATCTCATGAAGAGCAATCCCTATTTCTCCATCGGGAGTAAAGAAAGTGCGGGTTGTAGGGTTATATAACTCCAAAATACCAAAGAATTGGTAGGAGTTATTGACTAACCCGAATTGTGTTGCCCTGATGGGTGCATAAAGACCAAACTTTTGTAGTTCTTCATGATTCTCCTACAAGATGTTTTCGGTGACACGAGGCCACCATTGCGTAGGACTCCAATAAGACCATCCAGGGGTTCTAAAATCTTTAGCAGGGAATTGACCCGTTCGCTTAAAGAATGTACGGCCAAAAGTGTTAGCTTCCTTAACAGTCTCACCAACAGGAAGCTCTTTTTGAAAGAGCCCCGGGTGCAATCCGGTGATGTAATGGCTACCGCTATCTATATTAGCACTGCTCCAAGAAAAATAGCCACATATAACCCCATCTTGTATTAGGGTTAAATCCCAGTCCATTCTCCTGGGAGCTTAGATGATCTTTAAAGCAGTAAGAGAAACGTCGTGCTCTATCTGAGGCAAGAACATGTTTTGCCCATTCACAGTTCTAAACCATTCATAAGTCCTGATATCCAACAAGTCAGGATCCTCTGAGGAGTAAGAGAACATGCTTCACAATGTGTTCACGATTAATAGACTCTAGGGGAGCATCAGTGATCATATGCCTAAATGTGGAAATCAAAGGTTCAAAAAGAAGATCCACTTCTTCTGGCTCCCATTCTCCGAACAAAGGAATACTCTCAAGGGTAGAGTAATGAGGATGAGTTGCAGGCACTTGAGTACCATCCGCTCCAAGATCACTACGTCGGGGAAGCAGAACAGAGGGATATACAACTACACAAAAAGACAAACAAGGTTAATCTCGAGCAGCAGTCACAGCCAAACGACACGAAGGTCATTTCAGCAATGAATTTTGAGAGTCGTTCAAATGATGAACTTCGTGTTACAACAAAATGTCAAACTTCGTTGGCCAAGTAAACTTCATTCACTTGACAAACCTCGATAGGGAAAACAAGGTTCATCAGTCCAGCAAAGCTCGTTAGTGAAAATGAGGTTTGCAGTTCATCATTTGAAGACAAGGTTCATCAATCCAACGAACATAGTCGATGAAAAAAAACAAAGTTCATCATATAAACTAATTTCGTTTAACAAAGCTAGAGGACGACCCTCGTCAGGATATCCAACATCATTGGACACGTGAGATTTAACTAGCAAATAAGACTCCTCAAAAGACGAGACATGTCATAGACACGAGCCTCATCAATGACGAGCCTCGTCAAATCAAAAAGACGTCATCTTAATAATGAGTCTGGAAGAAAGTGTTCATCTTCCTCAAGAAACCCAAGTCCAAAATAGACAGGGTTGATATCTTTCATAACACAAATCATGCGTTTAGATCTATTACCCGAGAAAGTAGGTAGAACAATGGGTTCGTGTGAAGAACTGATAACCTTTTTGCCCTTGCCCTTGCTTCGGTCTACAGCGGTCTTGGGGGCCATTGATTTCGTTTGAGGAGCTCGTGAAGGAGAAAAGATTGAAATTTTGGAAGAGGAGGTGTTCAGATAGTCCAAATAACAAAGGGAAGAAATGACTTCTCATATGATGATGCCCTATATATAGGGGTGGGAAAAGGTCGAATTAAGGGTCGCGATCTTCAGTTGAGATCGTTTGATGAGATCTTTCCCTAACAAGATCTGCGAACAGGATTCATGGAGATCTCTAGGCACCAGCTAGCAACTATTTATTAGGTCTGGGAAAGGTGCATAATAGCATTGCTGGCGAAGCCGCAAGGTGTCATTTGTCAGATGACTGTTATCCTGACAAAGCTCGTATAGAGGGACGAACTCCAGAATAAACCTCGGGATAATATCCATGTTGAATCTCGTAGTAAATATGAAGTTCATGATGAAACTAGGTTCATCAGATAAACTCTACAAGTTCAAGACACCTATAGGTATGCAAAGTGTTTCAGACTACATGCAACCCAATTCAAGTCTGAAAACTTTGAAGGGAGTTTTGTAGGCATTCAAAAATGCTAAATTTTAAAATATGAGAAGGATGGTCAGGAAAACAAACCTCGTCTCAATCAGAGATGAGGCTTGTCGTTTAGTGAAGATCAACCTCGAGAACGTAGGTTATCGAGCAGTAAAACTCGACAACAAACAGTGAAGCTTGTCATTAGAAATGAGGTTCGACATTCATCTTTGAAGGATGAGGTTTGTCAGTGAAGATAAAATTCATCATTGGATTTGAAGCTCGTCAGTGAAGATGAGGTTCGTTTAAGGGAAAGTTATCAGGTTTACTACGCAGTTGGTTCCAGCTATCGAAAATGAAGTTCGTTGGTGAAGATGAAATTCGTCAAACGAAGTCAGTGAAGACAAAATTCATCAGAAGAAGCTTATTTACTACAAAGTACACTTTGTAAGACAAACCTCGCTGCATAACGAGGCTGGTCTTACGAGGCGAACCCCGTTTCAATTAAAGATGAGGTTCGTTGTCCAGTAGAGATTTAGCTGCAACGGCTCCGAAGACTTAGTTAGCCACGTGTGCTAATCTTCAGGAGCACGTTACGGCGTGCGCTGATTTGTAGGAGACAGTTATGCCCATTTACCCGTGATCTTAGCATGTCAGTTACGTGCTTAAACCCTATAAATAGCCATGGAGGGCTACGTGGATAAAGGTTGGAAATTTTTGACTTGGACTTCAAGAAGCATTAGAGATTAGAGTTTCTGTGTACGGATCCGGAGTTCGAACTTTGGTTCCAGCCGGCTAACGAACGTAAGAAGCTTTAGTGATCTTGTCCTGATCGTCAATGGGAGGCAATCTTGACTCAAGCATCAAGGGAAGCATCCTTTCGCTACTAAGAACCCACGTTAAATAAAGAGGAGCTGAATTAATCTTCTCTTCATCTGTAATCGAGAGAAAGTGTGAGTGATTGTAAGGGTTTCGTACCAAGTGATCGAACCTATTTCTTAAAACAAGAGAATCAATCAAACATTAATTTTTAGACCCTACAGGTGTGCAAGGTTGGGCATGACTATCTTTAGGCGCAGCTTCCGACCAAGTTGAGGAGTGTACCTGACTATTTTCACTATCCTCCATGGGTTGCAAACTATTTGGATACACTCTTGGAGATAGAGAGACATGGTGGGAGACTCGATCTTCGTAATAGTGTCGCTAGGGATGATGCTGATGATGAGGCTACTGAGGTCTCAGTCGAGGAGGCTGGCGAAGACTTGTCAAATGACAGCTAGGTGAGTTCTTCGGGAAAGAAGGCGAATGAGGGAGGTGAGTCAGAAGTCCAGTCGACTCCTTCGCCACCTCTAGCTAATACTTCTTTGCCTTTGACTCCTGGTAGGAGTGTTGATACACCCTAGTTTCATACTGTATCTTTATTTGTATCTTTATCTATAAATTTTGTAATCATTTTGAACGAGATAAATAAATAAAGATATTTTCACTTCATGTTCTTTTGCATTCGAATTTATGTTTTTAAAGTTTTATGGAACGGGTCGAGTCAATTTTTTTAAGTTAGATTATTAAGTAAACGAGAAGAAAGTCGAGGTTCATTATGTTTTTCAAGCGTTCTAGATAGGAGTCGACTTGATCGTTGAACTCCAAGCGCACATAGTCTAGGAAGAATTCATCTGAATAGGCATGTTGTCCAACATTCATGACAACCTAAAATGACAAAGGTAATTACTCCAGTTGTTCGAGTTGTTCTTAAAGACGGCCGACTTAACAACGCATGTTTAGTCAGATACGTGAGTTGTCAACTCGTTGAGTTAGTTGCACGTGATGGCTGACCTAAGAAGAGATTTGAATAGTTTCGTTGGAGAATTACCAGGAGCAGTTATGGGGGGGAAAGCGAAAGGTAGCTGTTGAAGAGAACTTTTGACATCATTGAGGATTATGTGTAGCTATCGCTTCCATTCTTGCACAGAGCGGCGTGTTGAGAAAAATAGCAGCTTCGTTTCTCATGAGGCCTGTTCGGGTTTTGAGGTTGATATCATCCATCGGTTTTGAATTGAATCAACTATCCTGATTTGGACATGTGGCTCCGTCAGTGTCTATATATATATCTCTTCATTGTGAAGGATACTTTTTTCCATAGCCTGAGCCTTATCTTCTTTTCAATTCTTTCTCTAACGAGCTTGCGTTAGATCCTTAAATCTTCTATGGCCTCCCACGCTCCTACTTCTAGTCACAACGAGATGAAGATTGACCTTCTTCGTCCCTTCGGCAAAAAAATCTGTATGATGGAGTTCAAGGATTATTATGGACGTTTCGATCTCCCCAGGGCCTTTACTCTATCAGTGCCAAAAATGGCAGAGTAAGTGTATCATCATGGCAGCGATAGGCTGCCTAGGTACTTGAAACACTTGGAATATGGACTCCCGCTGCCCATCCACCCCTTCATCCATCAAACTTGGAGGCTTTGGGAGTAGCTCTAGTGTAGATTGCACCCAACTCCATTGCTACTCTAGTAGCATTTACGCTGATCTATCACCAAGTTGGAGCAGATCTGAGCCTACATTTGGTTGGCCACTTCATTAATGTCAAGACTACAAAGAAGGAGGGACACTATTTTTTCTAGATCTTGGGTAGCTCCAAGCTTGTGTCGATCATCCATAATTTAAACAAGGATTGGAAGGAGAGGTTCATGTTGGGTTTTGGGGCCGACCCTATCTTGTCCTGTCCTACATGGGTAGAGATTAAGAAGGACGTGTGAAGGCTAAGCCTGCTTTTGGCTTAGGAGGGACAACAACTAAAAAAGATTTGAAACTATGTTGGGTCTCGAGAGAATAATAATCTCTTCGAGACTGCTTCACTTCGAGTGGCCGGCATATCTAGGGTTCCTCCTATGGAAGCTAATACCATTCGGGCAGTGGTCATAGCTCTCCCTCTAGACCCCTTGAAGAACCTAATAAATAATTTGAAGGGGGGGATTCTACTGCTGCAAAACAGGGTTCGACTATGAGGTCCAAAAAACAGCTAAGGGGAGAGCTGAACCCCAAAGAATTAAAAATGTGACAGCGAAGGCTGTCAAAATCGTGGGTCAGTTAGTAGGGCTAAGTGCTACCACTTAGGTTGAGAGATCTGAGAAGAGGAGGAGAAGGATGAGTAGAGGTCGTGAGCCTCAAGGGAGAGTCAACCCAACTAGAGTTGATGCAGCTAAAGCAGTGAAGGTCGACGTTTCTCCCTCGAGCCCCCAGGATGACCCAGTTCCAGACATCTCTCGCTCCAAACTGGCTGAGGTAGTGATCTTGGATGAGGCCTCACCTGCTCGACCAATGGGGGAGAAAGGAGTGGCTGAGCTACCTGAGGTTGAGGGTCGAGTAGAGAAGTCGAACGCTCTAGCTCCTTTGTCCGAGTGGCTGAGCCGGCTGAGGTCATAGGACCAGCAAGGAGTCTGTCGAGTTGTTGATTACTGTCACCAAGGCAGCTCAGCCCTAGGCAGATGATGAGCAACCAAGGGCTAATGTAGCTTCGGTCCCAAGTGACGACTCTTAGTAGCCTTTCTGTCATCGTATTAATGAGCTCAAGCACCAGGTGTGGGGGGGAGCTTAGAGATACGCTGATGGGCGTGTCAGGAGAAGGCTTCATGCATAGAGAAGAGTTTCTTGAGGATGAGAAGTTCATCCCCAAAAAATCTCTCAATAAGAAGAGTTCAGTCGTGGAGTCTCGAATGGCTTAGTCCAGAGTGCTAGAGCAATTCTTCCTTCCTAGGGATGATGAGATGCTGAGGGTGATGCCTAGCATCGGCCTCCACTAAGATATTAGGGGCTATTTGCTTCTGGGGGCTCTACTAGAGCAAGAGTTGTTCTCTTAACTCGACTATGCATAAAGACTTCCTACTAATCTTGAAAAGGCGTTGGAGGATGAGAGAAAGGCTAAGGAGGAGGCCGAGAGGAAAGTTGCCACCTTAGAGGGATTTGGAGCCGTAGTGAATGCAAATAGTGTCGGGAATTGGAAACAAGCGAAAGCATGATTCAGGGGCTTTAGGGGCATCGCACCAAGCAATCAGTCACCATTACTAAATTGAAGGAAGAGATCGGCCATTATCAGAAAAAGATCATTGAGTAGGATGACCAAATTAAATATCTACCTAAAGAGGTCGAGGGAAAGAAGCGAGTGAGAATAGATGCTTAGGAATGCACTCGATCTGATCGATTAGGTGCTAAAAATTTGAGGCTCAACCTCGAGGAGGAGTAGTCGGCCCACTAGGCATCTCTAAATGTCATCCGATCCCTAGAAACTCATTTCACTTTTTGAGAGTCAAAGACTTATAGGACGGAGATGGTGGAGAAATACCGTTCTAGTCCTCTAGGCAAAGTGAAAGTGTCGTTAGCTTGCAAGGTAGGTTTTGACTATCTTCTGGCTTTATTCCCTCTAGAGTCTCGGCCAGACTCAGACCATATTTATTACCTCGCTGCCCTCATCTCTAACTATCTTGATATTTTAAAGGATATGGAGATGAGGGGAGGGGGAATAATGTTGGATGTGGGGGATAGGGACGAAGGAGACGAGTTGGAAGACAACCAAGGCAAGACTGCCCCTACTACTAATCAGCTAACCCCTGCTCCTGAGTTGAGTACTCCTCTTCTAAGTTCGACTCTTGACTCGAACCAAACTTCATGAAGATGCATTTTGTATCACCCACTTTTTTTGTAAATCTAAATGTAATGGACGATGTAAATTTTATGAGACATGAATGAAAATTTTTAATTGTTCATCTTTCCCATTTGTGTATGCTTGTGTTATCTTGTTCGTGTCTTTCTTTATAGTTTTGCTTCATTAAGGTGATGGGTTGATTGAAACGAGTTGGCTCTTTGAGTTGAGGTGACTCTGATAGGAGTAGGGCGTGTGGTGATTTGATATTGTACTCTACTTGGTGGTGGTAGAGTGCCTTGGTTTTACTCATGTAATTGATACCAGGGTCTTTGGAGTCGAAGTCGATTGAGAGGCTAGTGTGCCTTATTTTTATCCTGGTAGGGTAGCAAGTTCTTTTATCGATGGTGTGTCTGGGTTTTACTCAAGTGATACCATGGTCTATTTGAGTCGGGTGAGCAAGGCATGCCTTGGTTTTATCCCGAGAGGGTACCATGGTCTTAGGTAGAGCACCTTAGGCTTAAGTAGGTGCCAAGGTCTTTAAGTTGGTGTTGATGTGCCTTGATTTTACCATGAAAAGGTACCAAGGTCTTTTGGTACGTTCCTTGAGCTTAGGTAGATGCCAAGGTCTTTTGGTACATGCCTTAGGCTTAGATAGATACAATGTCGTTTAGTACGTGCCTTTAGCTTAGGTGGATGTCAATGTATTTTAGTACGTGCCTTGGGCTTAGGTGGACGCCAAGGTCTTTTGGAGTCGACCAAGTGAGAAGTGCCTTGGTTTTATCCCAAGAGGGCACTAAGGTCTTTTGTTGATAACATACCTTGGTTTACTCATGTGATACCAATGTCTTTGTGATTCTACCAAGCAAGGTGCGCCTTTGTTTTATCCCGAGAGGGTACCAAGGTCATTAGTTATGAGTTGCCTCAACTGGTATTTATGCCTTGGGTTTATTCACAATGACACCAAGGTCTTAAGGTACATGTCTTGGACTTAAGTTGGAGCTAAGGTCTTAAAATGAGTCAGCTAAGTTGTAGTGACTCGGCCTTGTGTTCCTGTGAGAAGTTATAACATTGATAGAATGTAGCATAATAGAGATAAAATTCAAAGGATTTTATATCACACGTGATATATACAAACAAAACTACTAGAAACATTTATTGAGATGTCCAATATTTCAAGGATGTTATAAGACCATCCCATCAAAGCTCCATAATCGATAAGTGCCCGAGCACACTTCTTCGATGACCATGTATGGTCCTTCCCAATTAACGGCCAATTTGCTGCACCCGGTGTCCTTGTCAAAGAACAAGATCACCAATGCTAAATCTTCGAGGATGGATCTTGCTATTGTAGTGCTGAGTAATGCGATGTTGATTGATGATCATGGATTGTAGAGCTCCTTCTTAGACTTTGTCGATGAGGTTTAACCTAATTCGTAAACCTTGGGAACTCATATCCTCATCAAAATGTTATAGTCAAATTGTAGGCATGCCGACTTCAATTGAGGCAACCACTTCATCTCCATAAGCTAGTTTGAATGGGGTTTCTCTTGTTGAATTCTTATGAGTCATCCAGTAAGACTGCAAGATTGAAGGCAATTCTTCAACCCAATTTACAACCACCTTGTCCACCTTCTTCCTTAGGGCTTGAAGGATGCATTTGTTGGTAGCTTTTGTGAGCCCATTGCATTTCGAGTGGGCAACTAAGGTGAACTTGAGGCTAATATTCCATTCTTCACAAAAGCTTTTAATGCCCTCACTATCAAATTGAGTGTCGTTGTCTCTGATGAAAGAAAGGGGAACTTCAAAATGGCATACGATGATTTTCCATGCAAAATTCATGATGTTGCTCTCGCCTATTTTGGCCAAAGGCTCGGTTTCGATCCACTTGGTGAAGTTGTCAATTGCAATGATCAAGAACTTCTGGTATCCAGAGGCTATCGGGAGATAGCCTAATAAATCTAACCCCTATTAAGCAAACGGAACTAGACTCAGGATGGAGGCAAGCTCCTTGGCTGCTACTCTCAGAATGCTTGAGAAGAATTAGCATTTTTAGCATGAAGAAACATATCTCTTGGACTCAGCTAGGATGGTAGGCCAATAATACCCTTGTCAAATAACCTTCTGGGAAAGAGTTCTAGCCCATGGATGATTCTTGCAAGTCCCTTCATGGATTTCTCTAAGTACATAACTAGCTTTTGCTGGCTGAAGACATTGAAGATAGGGCCCCACACCACTGTTAGACATTTAATAAAGCTGATTATCGAGCATGAGATATCTAGGAGCATTCCTTTGTAAAGTCCTAGCTTCAGTGGCATTCAATGGTGAGGTCCCCCTTGTTAGATACTAAACGAAATAGGGTTTCGCAAAAGTTTTGATCTTCATGACCGTTGGAGGGGTCTCCCTGCTACTCAGATTCTTGAGGGTATTCGTGTATATGGGTCTTTCCTGGCCTCCTGACTTGGTTGACCCGAGCTTGGATAAGGTGTTCGCCCAAGCGTTTTGATTGTGCGGAGGACTTGGGAGATCCTGAAATCTATGAAATTGGTTAATAGCTCCTTGACTGCCTTTAAATATAAGACCATTATCGAGTCTTTGGCCCTATAGTCTCTATTTACTTGGTGTACCACAAGTTGGGAGTTTTCCAGAATGTAGAGGTACTCGGCCTGTACTGCTAAGGCAGCTTGAAGACTCACCAAAAGTACTTCATATTCGGCCTCGTTGTTCGAGGCTAAAAAATCAAAAGCGATGGAGTGTTCATACATTTCCCCATCTGGGCTGTGTAGGACCACTCTTGCTCCACTGTCGGCTTCATCGGAGGATCTGACCACCTTCAATAACCACCAGGAGATGAACTCTAGGGAATCATATTCAAGGGCATGACACGTTTGAGAGGTAGATGCTTTGACGGTTTGAGAGGTTAGAGTCTTTGGTTGAGCTGGCAAAAGGGGCACAGATGGTTCATCATGGGGGAAGGTTGATTCAATGAGGAAATTAGCCAGGATCTGGGCTTTGATTGTTATACTGGGTTCGAATAGTACGTCATCCCGGATTCAAAAGGAGCTAGGGCATGGTATTATTCGATAGCGGGTTGTACTTGAGCAACATTAAAACTGCCTAACAAGATGCCTAACACATACGCTACTTTAGGATTTTGTACATGGTATCATGACGCATCTCAGATCCCCGAGTATAAAATGTACACTTCTTATTTGAAGGAGATTAGAAAGATGTATGTATCAAAGAGAGGCTCTAAGATGACTAGCCTGAAGGGGGTAGATGAATATTTGTCCTATGAACAAGCGCCCAGGGATGAAGGGGCTAAAGCAGAGGAGACTAGAGAAGAGAGGGCAGCAGGGAAGTGAGCTCTTCCTGAAGGAGATATGAGTCTTCCTAGGAAACGGACTCGTTGAAAATTATCGGTCGAGTCCCTAACTTCTAAGGCTCAACAGGGGGTTAAGCTACTACAGGAAGCTTTTGAGTGTGCCCTAGCCATGCACATGGAGGAGGAGGAGGAGGAGTCATATGTTGCGAGCATTTCCCATCAAGGAGGACATCGCTTGACTGACCCTGCATTGGCGGGCGCTACCTCCTCTTATCATCCAACAAAAGGAGATGATGAATTGACTACTGGAGATGTAGAATCTACTGCTTCTCCACATGAACAGGTGATGGAACCCTTTGATGTGATGGCTCCGGGCCCAACCTCAGGTGTCACATCTCGAATCACAGAGGAGATACAGAAGGAAGCAGAGCCTAAATCCACTCAAGCTAAGGAAGCTGAGCCCACTGAGTTAGAGCCTATGGTGACCGGACTCAATGATCTTGAAGAGCATCAATCTCCTCCTACTTCAGCACTAATGCTAATTATGGGAGCTATGGGGCCTAGTTCAACAATAGGATTTGCCCCTAAATCGATGATTGTCATACACTCGCCTTAACCTTCTGTGGCACAAGAAGATGAAAGCTCATCATGTGGAATTTCCTTTCCTGATGACTCTGTTGATGAACAAATGGTGATAACTTCTGGTAATGGTTCCGCCCATGCCGCTATTTCTTCCAAAGGTAAGCATTGTTCATTTTAAAGTTTGATGTGCTTTTCCTCTATATTCTAAAGATTTTCATATGCAGGAGCCTCGGCACTGGCTGCTAAAGAGATTGGAGTGATAACAACTCCTCCACCAGAGCAACCACTTCCTCTTATGCTTTCTCTTGGACAAGTGTAGGACACAGGTGATTCAAGCATAGCTCTGGCAAGACCGTCTACAATTCATTCATCGAGCCCTATAATTCTAAGTGCCTCAGTGTCATCTCCAGCTATTTCTCTGAGCTCGATGGTTATTCCAGACTTGCTCAAGGAATTCATTGAGTAGGTAGAACGTGCGATGGAGCAGACATCCGTATTATCAGTGTTGGGCAAGGTACTTTTGAAACTTTTAGACCTTTCATGATGAACTACATGAAAAACATCAAGTGTCTGGGTGACACTCGGTGTATTGAGCATTGTACAGAGGGTATCTCTCGTCTAGAGGAAGATCTGAAGGCTTTACAGGACCTTGGACATGTTGATCTTGATGCACAGACTGAACTGGCTTTTACTGAGATACAAGCTGAACTAGCATATCAACAAGAAGTCATGCAGAAAAATTTGGCTGAAAGGGAATCACATGTCGCATCCTTGTAAGAGTAGCACGACCAAATACAATCAGAGTTGGCCACTTTCGTCACTAACCTACAAACTTCTCATGACTTCATTGCTCAGACGAAAGAGGATATCACCCAACTGCAAGGGGCCCTATCTCAGAGAGAAGTCCAACTTGCCCAGGAAGAAATTGTTGTGAAGGGACTTTCTCTCAAGAGTGCAGCAGTCTTTGAACAGCACTGCAAGGAGGTACAAATTCTTGATGAAATCAAGAAGGAGGTTGATACTGCGTCGCCGAGTGAAGAGGAGCTTAGAAGATGAGCCGCGGAAACAACACGTGCAACACACGAGAAGAAGCTTTCGAATGTCAGGTCTCGCCTTGCATCTGTTAAACTGATGGATCCGGAAGCTTAATTATGTATCATTCTTTTGATAAGAACAAACTAGTAATTTTGTAGCACTCTCTAGTATTTTGAATAAAAAGTGATAATATTTTCGTTTTCCCTTTCTCTTTCTATGCTATGTTTTAACTTGAAACAATGAATATAGTTGATGGTGTCAGAGGTGTAGTATTAACTTGGCATGACTTTTGTACTTGTGATTTGAACAAGATTTTAGTAGACTTTTCACCCTATTTAAGAGCGTTGATAAGTTAGTTTTATCATCAGAGGTGTAGCGTTAACTTGATAATTCTCGTATTTGTGATTTGAACAAGATACTTATCACCCTATTGAGGAGGGTTGACAAGTTGATTTTATCATCAAAGGTGTAGTGTTAACTTGATAACTTTTTTTACATTCGTTATTTGAATAAGATTTTTGTGGACTTATCACCCTATTGAAGAGGGTTGATAAGTTGGTTTTTATCATCAAAGGTGTAGTATTAACTTGATGATTTTTTATGATTTAAACAAGATTTTTGTGGATTTATCACCCTATTGAAGAGGGTCAATATGTTGGTTTTGTCATTAGAGGTGTAGTGTTGATGATTTTTACACTTGTGATTTGAACAAGATTTTTGTGGATTTATCACCCTATTGAAGAGGGTTGATAAGTTGGTTTTGCCATTAGAGGTGTAGTGCTAACTTGATGATTTTTACACTTGTGATTTGAACAAGATTTTTGTGGACTTATCACCCTATTGAAGAGAGTTGATAAGTTGGTTTTGTCATTAGAGATGTAGTGTTAATTTGATGATTTTTATGATCTTATTATTTTATTGGATAAGATTGATAAGTTGTTGTTAAAGTGCTTAGGCTGTCAAAGGTGTCTTATTAATATGAGAGCATTGATGGTTCATTATTCTGTTAGAGAAATGACGAACAACTGACCCCAGTCTTAACTAAGACTTAGTAGAGGAAGAGGGGAGTTTCATGATTTTTTTAGGGGTAATACTTCTTAAGATACCTCCCGTTAATTATCATCATGCTTTTTTGGTTAATGAGACGGTAAGCTCCATTTGAGTAGACTGACTCTACTACGAAAGGTTCTTCCCATTTGGGATTAAACTTCCCTTTTGTCTTATGTGTCATAACCATAGATCGCCTGACTGCTAAGACAATGTCGCCTTTTTTAAAGATCCTTTCTTTGACCTTTTTGTTGTAGGCTTTTGAGATTCGAGCTTGGTATAACTCGATCTGTTGTTAGGCTTGAAGCCGTTTATTGTCTAATGCTTCCAATTCTTGAAGGCATAGTGATATTGTTCTTTATCAGTCATCCCAGTTGCAAGAGAAACTCTTAGGGATGGGATCTGAATTTCTAATAGTATTATAGCTTCACATCCGTAAACCAAAGAGAATGGAGTAGCTTTGTTAGGGTTCTTACCATTGTACGATAAGCTCATAGACATTCGCCAAGTTTTTTTGTCCCAGTCGCGTCAACTTTTAAAGACAAATATTTTGAGAACCTTCACAATGGTGTTATTGAAAGCTTCTGCAAGGCCATTAGCTGGTGGATAATATACTATTGATACGACGCATTGAATTCTGAACTTGTTGCAAAATCTCTAGAAGTCGTGGCCGACGAATTGAGTTCAATTGTCATGAACTATTCATCTTGGTATGCCAAAGAGATAGATGACATGATATTTAATAAATTTGATCATGTTTGAAGTCTTGACTTCTTTTAAAGGAATTGCTTCTGCCCACTTGGAGAAGTGATCGGTTACTGCCAAGATATACCGATGTCCTTTGGATGTTGGTGGGGAGATGGGTCCAATGATATCCATTCCCCACATCTCGAATGGTCAAGAAGAAGATGTTGGATGCAGAATCCCTGGTGCTTGATGGATAAAGTCACCATGGATCTTACATGCATGATATTGTTTAGCATAAACGATGGCATTTGCCATCATTTTTGGCCAATAATAGCAGAGTCTCTGGAGTCAATCATGTAATTTGGGTCCGGACTGATGAGCTCCACACATTCTGTCATGAGCTTCTTTGAGATCTTCTTGGCTTCTTTTCTAGAAAGGCAACGAAGCAAAACTCCATCATGCGATTTTTGATTAATGTTCGAGAAGCCGCATTATAGTAGAATCGAAGGGCTTTCCGTTTGACGGTAGCTGCTTCTTTAGGATCATCGGGTAGTACACCGTATAAGACATAATCTATATACTAGAATCTCCAGTCTCTTGGTTCGAGATCAACAGAAGTTTCACAAACAATCTTTGTTGTTATCCCTTCTGATTAATCTTCTAGAGGGAACTTTGGGTGATATAATTCATGAATTGCGACGAATATCTTTGCTCCTGTCTTCGGTGGTAATGCTTGTGAAACTGCCGGCGAGCCTAAAGCATCTGCATATATATTTTGTTGGCGTGTAATGTATCCGATAAAGAAGCCTTTGTTTGGGCTAACTTTAATTCCGCAAAGTGGTATGGGAGAAAATCTTCGTTGTACACTTCATATTCTCCTCGGACTTGATTTACGATGGGTTGAGAATCACTAAAGACCTCGGGATGTCGAATGTTGAGTTCCTCGGCCAACTGCATCCCTAACAACAAAGCGTTATACTCTGACGTATTGTTGGTGCATGGCTCGATTAGGGAGAATCCTCTTGGGATCACATGACCAGTTGGGGACACAGGTACAACCCCTAAGACGCTTGTGATTCTTCTATCAGGTCATGCTCTAGATTCACCGTCGAAGAACAATTTTCATACTTGCATGAATTCTTGAGTCATGCAAGCTTCTACAATCTCATCTAGTAAATCTTCATATAATTTGAGAGAATCAGGTACTGGATGGTTAGCTAAGAAATCTGCTAGGGTTTGGCCTTTAATAGCCTTCGAGGTATGAATCGTATTGATATTGCGATAGAAGTATCGTCCATTTTGCGAGGTGACAGTTCAATGAAGAAGGTTTTGTCATAAGTACTCTAAAAGGATTTACTTTAGAAATGATGTGGATCAATTGTCTGACCAGGTAGTGTCGCATTTTCTAAATGGCAAACACTAAGGCAAGTCATTCTTTTTCCACTGGGTTGTACCAGTGTTCAGCTCCGATCATAGTTCTACTTAGATAGTAGATTATCTTTTCATGATCCTGATTATTGTTTTGGGCTAACAAAGCTCCAAGAGAATGATCTATAGCTCTCACATATAACAGGAATGGTTTTCCTAATGTTGGGGCTACTAGAATTAGTGGTTGGGTGAGGTATCGAATGATTTCCTCAAACGCCTTTTGGCAGTCTTCATCCCAAATGAATGAGACTCCTTTTTTCATCAATGTGGTTAAGGGCTGGTAGCATCCTGAAAGATTTGAGAACCTTTGGATATAAGCCAATCTACCTTGTAAGCCTCTGAGTTCTTTGATGTTCTTCGGAGGTTGTATTTCTTAGAAGGCATGAACTTTTTCTGGGTCAAGAGAAATCCCCTTAGGCGTGACTATAAATCCGAGGAATTTACAGCCATCTACCCCCAAGAAAGATTTGGTTGGATTCATCTTTAGCTGATGTGCTCGTATGATGTCGAACATCATCTTCAGATCTGAAAGATGATTGCCTTTCTTTTGGCTTTTTACCGCGATATCATCCACATAACACTCTACCTTCTTGTGTAGATGTTCATGGAAGATCATACTCATGGCACGCTAATAGGTTACACAAGCGTTCTTCAGTCTGAAAAGCATTACTATATAACATTACACCCCCAATGGCATTCTAAAAGCCGTGTGTTTTTCATCTTCAGGGTACATTTTAATCTGGCTGTATCCTAAGAATCCGTCCATAAAAATATTCTCTCATACCCACAAGTATTGTTAATCATGACATCTGTGATTGGGAGAGGAAATTCATCTTTTGGACATGCAGCATTTAGGTCACGTAAATCAATACAAATTCTAACCTTCCTATTTTTCTAGGGCAAAGGAATAATGTTGGCCATCCAATCAGGGTGTTGTTCCTTCCTGGTGAAGTATGAAACGATAAACTTTTTAACTTTCAATTCAATTGCTTCCATGATCTCTGGACGGAACAGCCGTCATTGCTATTTAATGGGTTTTGCATCCAGATGTATATTAAGATGATGCATGGCTACCTTTGGGTCAAGGTCAAGCATGTCTTTATAATTCCAAGCGAAGATATCTATATATTCTCTGATGAGAGATATATGGTCTTCTTTCTCAGATGGTAATAACCTCTCGCTTACAAAGATTGGATTGGGATTGATTTTGTCCCCCATATTTATTTGGATCGCCTTATCTTCTATGGGTGGCTCACGTTATTCAAAATGCATATCCCATAAAATATTAAGACATTTGATCCAAGGATCATTAGTTGAATCAACAAACTCACCATTCTCATCATCATCACCCGGATAACTAGCTGAAGTCATGTTTACAGACATACCTTTAAAGACTGCATCAATGCTAACATCAGAGTCCCATGATGACGTTCCGGATGAGTGGCCTTGATATAGACATTCATCTGATTTATTTTCTAAAGAAGGGGCATTGAAATATAGCCTAATCCCCTTCTAGTTTTATTATAATAATCAAGAGGTTTTCCTTCTGGAGTGAAAGATCGAATTGGTATTCATCTTCCTTTCCCAAAGTTTAAACATTCCTATTTATTAAAATCATAACCCATATTTTTTATCATATGGATGGACTTAGACACATAATGATGGAATTGTGGGAATTCAAGATCATCCTCTGAACTTTTCTGATTTGATAGCTCAGAGTTGATTTTCTTGAAATTGATTGGCTTTTGGCCGTTTTTCTTAGTTGGGACCATGAAGAAAGCTTCCCACGCATCTTCTATCACCTTGAATGTAACAAAGGATGACTTGAGTGGTATATTAAGTAATGTCTTGGCATACAATGCATGCCATGGATTCGTACTTGTATCTGTATCAGTCCATGTTTTCACACATTCAGAGGATACATCAGACAAGTAAGTTAAATTAAAATTTATATTAATGTACCACTCGCCTTCACAAGTTACAGTGTTAATGTTGAGGTCATTTTGGCTCATTACATTTAAATTTAATTCTAATAAACACTCTTCCTCTGGCTTAGGCTCGATGTCTGATTCATTTCTACTATTAGGATTATCTTTTGGTGGTTCTGGTTCTTAGGAATCTAAGTAGAAGACTGAGTCAATGAGGTAGTTCTCCACACCCTTTAATGGTTGCCTTTTGGCTATCAAGGTTCTGACCTCTCCCTCATCATTAGCATATTTCATCACTTGATAGAGGGTAGACGGAACTATGCGATTCGTATGAATCCAAGGTCGTCCCAATAATAGATTGTAAAACGTGTCCGCATCTATTATGTAGCAGGTCACCTCCGACTTAAGATCTCCAATCTAGCACTTAAGTTTGATTTTGCCCATGGGTCACGTGCTATTATCGTTAAAGCCAAAGATAGTAGTCTGGGTGGAGCTCAGCCGATGCAGAGGAATCCCTAATAATTGCATGACCATATACGGCATGATGCTGAGCGCGGATCCGAAGTCGACCTAGACACGGTTGACCTCAGAAGACCCAATATACCATGTATAGTACAAGGGTGTATCATGCTTGTGCTTGATTTGCATATCTTCTTGTGTGAACGATATGCAGGATAGACTTTTTACAGCTTGCAGGCATTGTGCACAAGAAGGTTCTTCTGTAGCTTCTGAGACTACAAGAACTTGTGTGATAAAGCTCTCTGTATCTGTTAAAGTTTCAATCGGAGCTCTCCTTGTGGACTTGGACAGCTTCAGAAGCTCATAAAGAGTGATCTTGGCAGGAATATTGGCTAGTTGTGCCAAGACATTGAAACGGAAGGGAGTGCTTGACCCCCCAGCTTCTTGTTGGAGAAGGTTCTTGTTATAGCGAACTTCCTTTTGCTTTTCTTTATCGGCTGACTTCTTGAGAATGGTACCACCAGTCTCTTCAGCCTGCTTCTCTGCTTCTTGAGAAGCTTGATCGCACTTTTTTAGGTATGTCCTTCCTGAGCTGGTGCCAGATCTAGGATTTACTTCTTGGTCGGCCGCAAGAATAGTTCTCTCCTCTTCCGAATCAGTAGGAGGGATCAGATGGGTATCATCTTCATTTAGAGAGGGGCTAATCATATTAGCAGATTTAGTGTTGCTTCTCCTCTTTTTTTCTGGCACACTTGTCCACTGCTGGTCATCAAGTAAATCGAGATGGACCCACAATGTCTCTCCTTTTAAAGTTGTAAGGGGTACCAACCCTTTATCTTTCTGGCCATGTAGGTCAGTGTTTATCAAACGCAGCTCTCCTTTAGGGATAGGGATGACACCGATTAGAGCTGTAATAGGTAGAAAATTCTCGAATTGGACTGATATCATGTTGGTGGTCACAGTCTTCTATTTCTGCTTCAATTTGAGCATTTCGGCAACAACTAAAACCTGTAGGATATCTTTGAAGATGTAGCATCTCTTCATTGGATGCCCTAGCATTCTATGGTAGAGGCAGCAGTAGTTGAGATCATCCACCTTTCCCACCTGTTCGGGTTTCTTGACCTCAGGAAGTTTCAACTTATTGTTCTTTTGAAAAAATTTAAATAGAGTGACCATATGATCCTCTTTGAAAGAGTACTGCTTGGGTGCTCTTGGCCGACCCGATGCCTTGCCCTGCTTAGCAGGTGGCGACTAAGTATTAGCTTTAGTAGCCAAGGTATCTTTTCCCTTTGATTGGGAAGCTTCCCTTGGACTACGTTGCACTGATTGCTTTTGCTTGCCTTCTTCTTTAGCTTTAATCCTAGCGATGATTTCTTCAGCCTATTCTCCTTGAGAGATGAGCTATCTCCAAGAATGACACTCTACAACTCCCATTTGGGCTAGGAGGTTGGTCTGTAAGTTGTGTTAACAGGTTTTCACCAGAGTAGACCGTCATACCTGTCGGACATCGAAGAGTTACTCTTCAGAACCTCTCGACGAAGGCTTTGATGGGCTCTCCCTTCTTCTATTTAGTGGCAAGAATAGAAGGGACAGAGACTTCCATATCATCTTCAAAGAATCTGGCCGTGAATAGTCTCTCTAGATCCGCCCATTTCTAATTATACCATGCATGCAGTTTCATGAACCATTCAAAGGTGACCCCCTTGAGGGTTCTGATGAACAAACGAGTCGGTATGGTATCATTTGCTATCACATTCCCAGTCTGTGATTTAAAATAATAGATGTGTCGGTTCGATGATCTTGTGCCATCAAAAGCTTGCAGAGTCGAGACTTTGAACTTTGGAGCATAAGGGGTTGTATCCCATTCGACAGGATAAGACCTAACAACTCTCTCATCTTGGAGCTCACTTCTGTTAGCAATGGCATTGAGGCGGGCTTCCAGTTTTTCCATTTTAGCAGACTAGAGATTCTACTCATTCTCGATCTCTCTTCCTTCTTTAGAGGAAGATTTCAGGTTGTGTGCTTCTTAATCAGAAGTTGCATTCTCAACCACTTTCTCCTTCTCCTTTAATGTAAAAGGTTGAGATGAAGGTGATCCTCCTCTTCGAGAAGATTCACGCTGAGACATCGTATCTGTTTTCTAGGACTTGGGTCTGTCTGCAAAAATTTGGGCCATCATGATATAGAGTTCATTAATGGTATCATGTTGTGACTTGATCATGGCTTGCTACTCATCAAGTCTTTTCACCAGATCATTTGGGTTTCACGTCATATAAGCTGAGCTCTCATGTTCTACGAAAGAGCTAGAGGATTGATATTCTACGATGGTTGAATGTTCATCATCAGAATCAATTCCTTTAGCTAAGTTTTGATAATTGACAGGGGGTATGATTCCCTTTCAAGTCCGAATATGTTGATAGATTCTATCAGACTCACTCAGAATCTCTTTTAAGCTAGGAGACTAATCCGTCTCTGACTCATTAGAGTTAGAGATTGATGATTTCCCTATACTGAGCATATTTGAAGTAACTCCAATGTACTTATCTTCTGAAGTCTTCTTCTTATGAGAACATCATCATTTGTTAGGCAAGGCAACGTTTGTTAATCGATCAAACACCAACGGTTTGGTTGTATGTGAACAACATTGACATCTCGAGAGGACCGTAGAAACCAGTTGTTCACATTGGCATGAATAAGTGACTTATTGTATCAATCTTTCTCTCGATATGAACTTTCTCGAGTCTATCACAAAGAATCGAGAAGAGTTACTCACTGAACAGGAGGTTTGAATTAGAATCCCAAGTCTATAGTTAGACGGGGCTGGCTCCTGGTGAACATGGACCTTAAATCCCTGTTGGTCCTATTGAACGCGACGGATCACATTGCATTTAGTATTAATAACATGTAGGTCATGTTATAACACTAAAATATGAAGGTCGTGTCAAGGAAGAGGAACGCGAAGGTTGCATTGAGGAGCAGGAACACGATGGTCCCATTGAGGAAGGGAGACGCGAGGATCACGCTCAGCATCCTTCTGAATGTGAGAACCGTGTTTTAATTGGGCTACATGGAGCTTACACTCATGTTCAACGCAGAGTTGACCTCCGCGTTCTAATTGTGGAATGCGGAGTTGAAACTCGCATTCAGGATGAACAATGTGAGGGACGCGTTCTGCGATCAAAACACGAGGATCGCGTTCGCAAGGGTCATTTTGATCAATTGATCGGCTATCTTGGAGTTATGCAAATCAAAGAGATCTTCTCCTTCGATGAGTGGCATTGTTTCTTACCCGAGTTAAGGCTTGTGCAGTGACGTCGCCTTCTGTACTGATCAGGCTAGTCATTGGCACATATCTCTTGCGACTCGATACATGTTGTTTAGGCATGGGTGTAGGACCTTCAACTCAGTTAACAAGTTCAGTTAAGGCGAAGTCTTCTCCTTCTGAGGGAAGACTGTATGAACAGTACTACCCGAAGGAAAGACGATCCTTTGGTGAGTCGATGGTAGGAGGAACCTTATTCTCCTTGGAGACTTTACGAATCTTGCACATAGCCTTGGGGCTAAGGGATCCGATGGAGAGGAACTCCTCATATTTGGCCTGGTTGAACTCAATGGTCAGAGCTTCGATAGTAATCCCCATGAGCTTGGTGTCCAATTGTGCCACTACTTCTTCATCGGTGAAAACGTTCGTCCCCAACAGAGTCACCATCTTTTGTTCGCGAAAAAATTTAAAGGAAATAATGAGAATTGAAAATTGTAAAATCTCTCCAACTGACTTAGACAAAGAAATTACAATCTCTCAAAATGTAAAGACCTCTCTTACTGACTTAGACAAAGGCTATTACAATCCTTTTATTTGATTCCCGATTACAAAAGAGAGAAAGATCAACAGAGATCCTTCTCTTTGTTTAATATTGGGTTCTTTTTTATGATGATAGGAGCTTGAGTCTTGTATCCCGTTAACGATCCACATACTTTGCTTCGTGGAACTTCGATCTTCACTTCTGACTTTTACGTCGGGAAGAATTTGTTAAGAAAGTTTTTTTTAACTCTGGCCGAGTTTTAAACTCTTGGAAAGAGTTAATTTCAGCAAAGGAAATCGATCCCTTAAGCCAAAAAAAGCCGATCTCTTGATCATTAGAATTCAATGTTGACAGAATTCAAGATTCAATCCTCCTCCTCCTTCTCCCTTTTCCTCTCTTTTTTTTCTTTTGAGCTAAAATTTTAGCTATTTATAGATATTTAGGGGTGTAACCGACGCCCTAAATCTCTCCATAATGGAGGCTTAATGGCCCTCATTATGTGGAAAACAGTTTTGAATTGTTCAAATTATGTTTGAAATAGTCAAACGTGAAGTTCGCGTTCGGGAGTGAGCCTCGCGTTCGGTTCTGTGGAACGCGGAGGTGACCCTCACATTTGAAGTTTGGAACGCAAGGGTGAACCCCAACGTTTGCCCTTGAAGAGATCGTTAATTGTAATTTCTTCTTCAAATTCTGCAAGGATCGTCAGCTTATAATCCTTACATTTTGCTCTTGGAAATATGAGAGTCGTTAATTTGTAACTCTCATCTGTTATCGTGAAAGTCATCAGATTGTTACTTTCATCGTCAGTGTTTTATGAGGACTAGCTATTTGTAGTAATTTTTAGATAGCCTACATCTATGAATCGAGTGAACATATCCTAAATATTTTTTGAGGATTTCATCTTGAAATTCTCATACTTACTCACAAGTGTTGTAAGTTTCACCTCTTTCACCTCATGTGTAACTTATAAAGTTTTTCAGATTTCCTATGTGATAGAATAATTGGATAGACAATTAAATCCTTCAGTAGTTAAAGAATAATGAAGAGAATTTTTAGTTTTTGCATTCAACAAATAAATCTTTTTATCCTGAGAAATCCATTTATCTCAAGGGTAATAACAGTAACCTCTTCTACAACAGTAGTAGGTTCACTATATGCGTTTTCAACACTAGTCCAAATGTTATAATATGTGGACAACAAAAAGACTCATACATGCTTTCCAATATGTGTAATTTGTCTTATTAAAAAGAGGGGTCAGTTAACTACATGTCCCTTAGGAAAAACCATTGCAGCAGTAAAACAAAATATCTTTGCCCTAGGTTATGAATCTTGAATATGGGTAGTGTAGGCTGTCTAAAAATCATAATAGATACCTAATCCCCCATCAAACACCGATGATGGAAGTTACAATATGATGACTTCCAGAAGGCTATAATTTGAAGACTTTCACGTAGATCGATGAAGGTTACAATCTGACGACCTTCATAATAACTGATGAAAGCTCTAATCAACAGCCTTTACAATCAACATCGGGAGTTACAATCCGATGACTCTCATATTTGCAAGGAGCCAAGATGAAGATTACAATATGACGGTCTTTGCAACGCTCCAGTAAAAGAGACCACAAATTCATGGTCTATTCACATTAAAACACAGAGGTCATCCCTGTGTTATACCATCAAAACGCAAAGGTCATACCCATGTTCCAGAGTCAAAACGCAAGGGCCATCCCCAGCATTCAAGTTCAGATGCAGAGTTCTTGGACTCAAAAATGCAGAGTTCATGCAGAGCCCAACTCTGCGTCTCAGGTCCAAAACGTAGAGTTCATGCAGAGCCCAACTCTGCATCTCAGATCCAAAACGCGGAGTTCATCTCTACGTCCTAACTCTACGTTTTAGATTTATAACACAGCGTGACCTGTGCGTTCAGCCACCAAAAGAGGCTCAACTCTACGTTTTTAGTCTAAAAACACAGAGTTCGGGCCCTGAACGCTATTTTTTTAACATTTGACTCGTTCAAAGCACGAACTGAACGGTTTCAAAACCGTTCTCCCCATAATTTGGGGAGGTGTTTAAGGGATCGGTTACACCCCATACAGCCCCACTTAGGAGTGAATTAAGTGGACGGTTATACCCCTTAATCCTCTATAAATAGTGGGAAACTCAATTGAGTTGGGGGATTTTTGGCTCGGGGATTGGTCCTTCTTTTTGGGAAGCAAAGAAGAGATCTTCAGCTAGCTTTTTTGGAGAATTACTAGAGCTTCTTACAGTGACAAAGTTCCGTGGAGCCTTCGGCCTTGGCTTGTCACTAATTTTCGGTTAAATCAACTCTTTCATAGAGTTTCAAAGTTGTTCAGAGTTATCAACTCATTAAGAGTTCTAAAACTTGATTTGCATATTCTCCATAGCGTCAAATCGTGAGGAGGAGATACTGTTCTAATGAATCAAGATGTTCAGATCGTCAATGGAGAGCGAACTCGACGTAAGCATTCGAGCGAGGCACTCCATCGTCACCGTGAAGAACCCAGAATTAAACAAAGGGGAGAATCCAGATCAATTCTTCTCTCTTTTGTGCTCAGGAAATCCAATTGTAATCGAGATTGAGAGGGTTGTAATCATTCTTTTTCTAAACAGTTAGAGAGAATAAATCAAATACGATTCTTTCATTATTTTTCTTATTACAAATTTTCCACCAAACAAATGATGGTGACTCCACTGGGGACTAGCTTCTCTGACGAAGAGGTGGTGACGCAATCCGATGTTAACCTCGCTTGAATGACCATTGAAACTCTGATTATCGAGTTTGATCAAGTCAAGTATGAGGAGTTACTCTCCTTTGGATCCCTTAGCCCCAAGGCTATATGCAAGATCCATAAAGTCTTCAAGGACACTAAAGCTCTAATTATTGCTCTTATGCCCAAGGAAGCCCTCTCCTTTCGCCAAGATTGCTCGAACAGCCCTTCCTCCGAAGGAGTGGGCTCAGCTTATGCTAAACGTAGTCCTCAGTGGCATGTTGTGCAATCAAAACGCAGCCTTCAAAGGCGCGTTCCAACATCAAAACACGAACCTCAAAACTACGTTGATCAGGCTGAACGCAACTCTCAGGAATGCGTCCCAGAACCAAAATGCAACTCTCAAGAGTGCGTTCCACAAACTAAACGTAACTCTCAAGAGTACATTTTAAAATCAAAACACATATTTCAAGACTGTGTTTCATCAGCTAAACACGAACATCAAGACTGCGTTTCATCAGCAACACCTGGAGCTCAGGCATGTGTTCGGGTAATGATATCCAATGCAGAACCTGGTGTATACTCTGCGTAGCACGACTAGATTGAGGGGCGGATGTAAAAAGTCTATGGATTCAATGCATCTTAACCAAACCCATGTTTACCAAGAGCCAGTCCTATTCAATCATAGACTGGGGGTTCCAATTCAAACCTCATGACCAGTGAGTAATTCTCGAGTCTTTCCAACAGGCTTGAGAGAGTTCATATCAAGAGAAAGACCGATGCAACAAGTTATTCGTTCATTCTAATATAAACGACTGATTCCTACGGTCCTCTCGGGATGTCAATGCTGCTCATATGCGGCCAAAACATTGGTGTTCCACCAACGAATGTTGCCTTGCCCAACCAACAACGATGTTTACACAGGAAGAAGTCTCCAGAGACTAAGTACCTTGGAGTCACTTCTAACATGATCGGCAAAGGGAGATCATCAGTCCCTAGCTCCGACGAGTCAGAGAAAGATCAGTCTCCTGGCTTGAAAGACCCCCTGAATAGGTCTGATGGAATTTATCAACATACTCGAACTCAAACAGGAATCATTCCCCCTGTCAACTATCAGAGGTTAGTCAGAGGAATCAATTCCGAGGATGAAGACTCAGCCATTGCGGAGTCTCAATCGTCAAGTTCCTTTGTTGAACATGAGAGCTCCGCTTATATGACGGGAAACCATGAAGATCTCGTGAAGAGACTTGATGAGCATGAGGCCATGATCAAATCTCAGTAGGAGGCTATTAATGAACTCTTGGCCCTAATGAATCAAATCGTCACAGACAAGGCAAAATCTCAGAAGACAGATTCGCCACCTAGGCAAAAATCCTCCCGGAGAGGAAAAACGTCTTCATCCCGACCTCACACAAGCAAAAGGAAGGGAAAAGTGGTTGATAACACGGCTTCTGACCAAGAAGCCCACAACCTGGAATCTTCCTCTGATGAAGGAAGAGAGACTGAGAACGAGCAAAATCTCCAATATGCCAAAATAGAAGAATTGGAAGCCTGCCTCAATGTCATTGTCAACAGAAGTAAGCTCCAAGACGAGGGAGTTGTCAGACCCTATCCTGCCAAATGAGATGCAGCCCCTTATCCTCCAAAGTTCGAAGTCCCGATGCTACAAAATTTTGACGGCACGGGATCACCGAATCAACATATCTATCATTTCAAGTCATAGACAGGAAATGTGATATCAAACGATGCCATACTGGCTCGATTGTTCATTGGTACCCCCAAGGGAGTTGCCTTTGAATAGTTTGGGAAACTGCCTGTCGGATGTATTCAAAAGTGGGTGGATCTAGAGAGACTCTTCCTATCAACATTCTTTGAAGAGGATACAGAAGTCTTCATCCATACCCTTCTCGCCACTAAGCATAAGAAGAGGGAGTCTGTCAAAGCCTTCGTTAAGAGGTTCTGAAGCATGGCTCTCCGATGTTCGTCAAGTATGACACAGTCTACCTTAGTGGAGACCTGTCGACACAACTTACAGACCGACCTTCTAGAACAAATGAGGGTTACAGAATATCGTTCCTGGAGACAACTAATCTCTCAAGGCGAACAGGCTCAAAATATTATTACCAGGATCAAAGCTAAAGAACAAAGTAGGCAGGATCAACCTGAGCAATCGGACTAAGCTCAATCTTCTCAGTCAAAAGGGGAAGACACTACGGTCAGTAAAGCCAATCCTCTTCAGTAGGATGGTAGATCCAACAACTATCACATTAACAATTACCTCTGATAATCAAACTCGTTAGATAGTGGCCCACTAGGCAATGTGCCATGTCTACCCTTTTTCCCCTTGCACTTGTCCAAGACTGGGGGTTGATTTATTTATAGTTCATTCGATTATGAGTAATAAATTTTCTGAGTTGTCATGTTCAATAGAATACCTCTGTCAACCACGAAATCCGTCAAAACTATCAAGTTAACAATACACCTCTGATAGTCTGTTTTTTCAAATTCCTCCGCCAATCCTCTTCAAGCAGGATGGCGGGTCCACAAAACTATCACGTTAACAATTACCTCGGATAGTCCATCAACTTAATAATCTTCTTCAATAGGATGGCAGGTCCACAAAACTATCACGTTAATAATTATCTCTGATAGTCCATCAATTTGCCAATCTTCTTCAATAGGATGGCAGGTCCACAAAACTATCACGTTAACAATTACCTCTGATAATCAAACTCATCAGAAAATAGCCTACCAGGTGATGTGCCTCTATTTTGACTTCATGGATAGTGCCCCACTAGGCGATGTGTCTTGTCTACCTCTTTTTATTCCCCTGCTAAGTCTTAATCAAGACTGGGGGTTGGTTACTTGGAATCCATTGGATTAAGAGTAACGAATCTTTCACATCGTTGAGTTAACATTACACTTCTGACGATCATCACCCCCACAGAGTATGAATGCAACTTGCATCACTCCTAATTTGTCACGTTAATAATATACGTCTAGCAATCAACTTATCAATCATTGTCAATAGGATGATAAGTCCTCAAAATTGCTCAAAATCACAATCTTCCCAAACAAGACACTAAGTCTTCAAAATCTTATTCAAATCATAAGTATTAAAATTCATCGCTTCTGGTGAAAAACTCACCTAGCAAGTTTCCCCAGCGAGACGCTAATTCCCAAAATCTTGTGCAAGTTACAAGTACAAATTCCTGTCACGTTAATATCACACCTCTGACAAATCAACTTATCAGTCATCTTCAATAGGATGATAAGTCCATAAAGTTTCTCCAATCGCAAGACATTCCTGTCATGTTAACACCATACCTCTGACAACCCACTTATTAATCCTCTTCAATAGGATGATAAGTCCTCAAAGTTGCTCTAATCGCAACACATTCTTGTCACGTTAACACCATACCTCTGACAACCAACCCACTTATCAATCCTTTTTAATAGGATGATAAGTCCCCAAAGTTGTTCCAATCGTAACACATTCCTATCACATTAACATCATACCTCTGATAACTAATCAACTTATCAATCCTCTTTAATAGGATGATAAGTCTCCAAAGTTACTCTAATCGCAACACATTCCTGTCACGTTAACATCAAACCTCTGACAACCAATCAACTTATCAATCCTCTTCAATAGGATGATAAGTCCCCAAAGTTGCTCTAATTGCAACAAATTCCCGTCATGTTAACACCACACCTCTGACAAATCAACTTATCAATCCTCTTTAATAGGATGATAAGTCCTTAAAGTTACTCCAATCACAATACAAATCATGTTACGTTAACACTAAACCTCTGATAACTTCACTTATCAATCCTCTTCAATAGGATGATAAGTCCACAAAGTTGCTCCAATCGCAACACAAATCTTATCACGTTAATCTCACACCTCTGACAAAATCCACTTATCGACTCTCCCCAATAGAGCGATAGGTCTTCAAAATTACCCTGATCGTAATATTCAATCCTGTCACGTTAATATCACACCTCTGACAAAATTAACTTATCGACTCTCCTCAATAGAGCGATTGGTCTACATACCCGTCAAGTTAATATCACACCTCTGACGACCAAATCAATTTATTGACTCTCTTCAATAGAGCGATAGGCCCATAAAGTACTGTTAGGTTAACATCACACCTCTAACAGTCAAACCCTCTCCAATGAACTTGTTAATCCTTTTTCAACAAGAATAGCAAGTTTTCATCATAAAATCCCCGATGGATCAAAGATTTTCTGGAATTATCATAGTGATAATAAAGAAAATTTCTGAATTTTACTCTAAGTAAAAATTCATGCCAAGTTTATACTATACCTCTGGTACTTCCAACTTTCTTTCAGTGTTTTAAGTAACACAGGAAGAAACAGTGATAAAGTCTACATATTCAATATCGTAGCCAGTAATTATCATTAAATTAATAATCTCTGAATCCATACCATGCATGTATGGAGAATTTTATCATGAATCCTAAGTAGAGATAAGTCAACGCCTAATACGTGTTGCTGATTAGTCTTTGACCGTAAGAAGGACAAAAACCCACGTATTCAACATCGTGGCAGGTCGTTATTAATAACGTCAAAATTCATGCCTTACACGCATGGGGGACTTTATTCGATCCCTAAATAAAGATAAGTCTGTATCTAAAATATGTTACCGGGTAGCGTATTCCCGTGAAAATAGCAAAGCCTACGTATTCAACATCGTGGTAGGTCGTTATTAATAATGCCAAAATTCATGCCTTACATGCATGGGGAATTTTATCTTGATCCCTAATTAGAGATAAGTCTACGCCTAACACGCGTTACCGGTTAGTCTTTTCCCATAAAAATGACAAAGTCTATGTATTCAAAATCATAGCATCAAGTCTAAGAGGGTTCATTCTCTTAGTATAACATTACATGTGAAATGGATTCAAATAATTCACATGCTAGCCCGACTCAAATGGTAGTCGATAAAGGCTTATCAAATTCGTTGATGGCTGAGGGTTTGCCAAAAATCCTATGCTTGTTTACAGACTCATCACCTTAATGGATGTGAGCCGAGACTTAAAAAAGATGAGCTAAAGACAAGTCTCAAAGACTTAGTCAAAAAAATGCATGAGAGCCACCTCCGCGTCTTAAGTCAAAACGCCAAGGTCAGACCCGCGTTACAAAAACCACAACGTCGGGGTCACACCCGGGTTCCAAATTTAAAATGAAAGGGTAAGACCCGTGTCTCAAGTTTAAAACGTAGGGGCCCACCACCGCATTCCAGAAGCAGGATTATGACGCATACCTTCATACAGGTCCTGCGCAACAAATCCCTTCAACCAAGATACCTTTGAAGCGGGTGCAGAGAACGACTCCTTTATGACAAGGAATCAACAGGTCCAAGATCTGAGTTGAGATCCAAAGTATTCCGAAAATTCGTCCTAGTCAACCATGAACTTACGAAAACTTTAGAGGGGTTATGTAGGCTATCTAAAAAGTACAATAGATACATGATCCCCCATCAAATACCAATGATGGAAGTTACAATCTGACGACTTCTAGAAGGCTATAATTTAAAAACTTTCACGTAGATCGATGAAGGTTATAATCTGACGACCTTCACAACAACCGATGAAAGCTCTAATCAACAGCCTTCACAATCAATATCGGGAGTTACAATCCGACGACTCTCATATTTGCAAGGAGCCAAGATGAAGATTACAAGATGACGGTCTTTGCAACGCTCCAGCAAAAGAGACCACAAATTGATGGTCTCTTCACATCAAAACACAAAGGTTATCCCTATGTTATACCATCAAAATGCAAAGGTCATATCCATGTTCCAGAGTCAAAATGCAAGGGCCATCCCTAGCATTCAATTCCAGACGCAGAGTTCGTGGACTCAGAAACGCAGAGTTCATGCAGAATCCAACTATGCATCTCAGGTCCAAAACGCAGAGTTCATGCAGAGCCCAACTCTGCGTCTCAGGTCCAAAACGCAGAGTTCATACAGAGCCCAACTCTGCGTCTCAGGTCTAAAACACGGAGTTCATCCCTGCGTCCTAACTCTGTGTTTTAGATTTACAACACAGGACGACCTGTGCGTTCAGCCACCAAAATAGGCCCAACTCTGCGTTTTTAGTCTAAAAAAGCAGACTTCGGGACCTGAACGCTATTTTTCAGCATTTAACTCGTTCAAAGCACGAACTGAACGGTTTCAAAACCGTTCTCCCCACGATTTAGGGAGCTGTTTAAGGGAGCGGTTACACCCCATTCAGCCCCACTTAGAAGCGAATTAAGAGGTCGGTTATACCATCAATGGGCCCTAGAACTCTCTCATTTTTATATCTCCATCTTATATAGTGTTTAATCAACTAGGAAAGGCATCTTAAAAATAACAGAAGTTGGAGATCAAAAGGAACGATGAACTATTGTCATTAAATCATCAAATCTGCAACCAGCCATACTTACCATCAATGGTTGATCACGATCATCAATGAGTCTTTGAGCATCATCGATGGGTTCTTATAATCCATTAATAAGCTGAAATCATGTCTCTAGAATTCTTCAATTGGAAGGCTAAAATTAGCATTTATGCTAATTTTTTTGTTGTTTTGCCTTGTACGCATCTTATACCTATATTCACTTGTACTATATCATCTCAAATAAATGTTCATACCAAAAGAGAATTTATTATTACCTAAGTAAGAGCTTTTATATGGACTACATCTTAACACGTCTTAACAAATATGATAGGATGGGGTCGAGCTTTAGGCCCAAATATAAGCAGCCAAATATGGTCCACTAGTCCAGTTGTGAGCCACAAGTTGGCTCACCCGGCCACTAAGACACACAAGCATGCCCGGGGGACGAGCTAGCACATCCTATTGCCCACCCCTGCATGCTAAGAGGTTTCAAGAATTCATCACTAACAAGCCAAAAATTAATGCAAAGATTAAATGCTATTTTTCACTTCTTCTCCTCCTCCTACTCCTACCTGTACCCCTCCCCCTCACCCTAAAAGTAATATGATAGTTTTCTTCACCTTTTAAGTCTAATTTATAAGATTTAGAAGATAGTATTTTTATGGTTAAGGTAGGTGATGAGAGTTGTATTTAGAAGTTGGTATAGAGAATGAGAAACTCCTAAGGAATGAGTGGGCTTATCTCTCCCTTTAGGTTTACGATGTTGATAATATGACAATGGCTTGCATCACGAGCAAATGATTAGCCTCTTATAAAGATAGTTTTGTATATCAAATTACATGGAATAAGATTCAAAACAATATAAACATATAGAATCTTAGTTTGTTGTCAAGAACTGCTTCAACAACCATATTTACAACATCTAGCTATTTTAGTTGTGAGGATTTGATTAAAAGTTAGTGGGTCCAATTTTATTGGATCTTGTTGAATAGAAGATTTGATATGGTCAATGTATGGTCGAAAAATTAATGTTAGGATTGATTTTTTTGTTTTAATAAAACTGGGTTCGATCACTTGGTACGAAACCCTTACAGTTACTCACTCTTTCTCGATTACAGATAAAGAGAAGATTAATTCAGCTTCTCTTTGTTTAACATGGGTGTAGGCGTATAAAAATGCCTATAGATATGAATATCCCTATCTAAGTTAGAGGAAACCATCCAAAGCCAAAAGAAGCAAAGGAACATGTGAAACAACATAGAAGAACAATATAAACACCCACGACAAGGAACACTGACGCGCATTTGCACGGTAGTGGAAGGTGTTGTGCACACAAACAGAGTGAAGCGTCAATGGGAAGTTGTAGAGCTCTTCAATAGATTTCTAACACAACTTGGATCACCTCATTCCGACATCGAACGAGGAAGTTAGAGCCAAAATACCCGAGAGGTCGCAAACTGCATTGAAGGTGCGCGGCAGTGTACACTGCCGCGGCAATAGCGCGATAGTACAAGGTGACGCACAAATAAACAGAGTGAAGTGCTAATGGAAAGTTGTAGATCTTTTCGTTATCTTTCCAACACATCTTGGATCACCTCATTCCGACATCGGACGAGGAATTTAGAGCCAAAATACCCGAGACAGCGCGAACGGTCTCGAAGGTGCGCGATAGCGGAGACTGCCGCGGCAATGTATCGCACATTTAAGCCATGATATGATCCAAATCTAAAGAATCTCAAAAGATAAAAGTTGTAGATCTCTTCGTCAGCTTTCCAACGCATCTTAGATCACCTCATTCTGACATCGGACGAGGAAGTTAGAGCCAAATTATCCAAGAGGTGCGCGGCAGTGGAAACTGCCGCGGCAATGCGCGACACCACATGCTGCCGCGGCCACTGAGAAGCTAAACACGTCATTTTTGACAGTTTTCTCGAGTTTTGTGTGACCCACATGACTTATTAACTACTGTGGATCACTTATGAATGTGGGGGAAGCAGTTACAAGCGAAAATCATGCCCACTACCCACAAAAATCGTGGCATTTAAGGAGTGGGATGACGGTTACAAACAAAAAAAGGGGGGAATTGCTCTTTTAGCCGCGGCAGCCCACACTGCCGCGCCTATAGCCGCGGCAATATTGACTGTCGCGGTTGGTTATCTCACCTCCATTTCGACTGTTATACACTACTACCCCTATAAATACCTTCCTAGACACGAAATCCAAGGAGGGAGGGCAGATTGGGGCAGAGAGACTTGAGCTTTTGGTGAATTAGAGCAAGAGAGAGATTCTTCATTCTTCACAAACATCCTCAAGAAGCTTTTAGCGATTCCTAAAGATCTAAGCTCTGACTTGATCTTTAGAAGAGTGAACATCTTACATCGATAAGATATTCGCTTCAAATTCTTACTTCGATAAACGAAGGAAGAATCCCCAAAACCTTCACGATTCAATCAGAATCTGTGAATCGGTGGTCCACGGGCTAACGCACCCCCGGCACAGGCAAAGATCCCACGCAAGCAGCGATCCAAACAATGATCCTGCGTTTGTTTCTAAAAAGTTATAATTTTCCTTTTGTTGTGTAAAAGAGGTCTTATAAAAAGACTATTTCTTTTAAATTTATTGTAATCGACCGAAGATATAATGAATTCAACAACAAAACTAATTTTGACGAAAACAGTGGGTTCTTGGTAGCGAAAGGATGCTTCCCTCGATGCTTGAGTCGAGATTACCTCCTGTTGATGATCAGACCAAGATCACTAAAGCTTCTCACGTTCGTTGACCGGCTAGAATCGAGTTCGAACTCCGGATCCATGCAAAGAAAACTCTGATCTTTGATGCTTCTTGATGTCCAAGTTTTAAAATCTCCAACCCCTCTCCCAACTCCATAGTTGCTTGCGGCTATTTATAGGGCTTTAGCATGTAATTGATATGCTATAATCGTGTGGTCGTGGGCGTAACCAATTCCTGAGATTTAGCCCATGTTAATTAATGGAGCGTAATGTACTCCTTAGATTTAGTCCATGTGGGCTGACTTGGTCCTTGTGGCCGTTACAGCCGAACTTCATGTGGATGATGAGCCTCGTTACGTGGTGAGGTTCGTTAGACAAGATTCGTCTTTACTGACAAGTCTCGTCTTCACTGATGAGCTTCGTCTTTATTGACGCGCTTCAAATCTTGTTTCTAACGACAAGCTTTGTTGTTTGAGACGAGGTCCGTCATAGTAATAACTCTCGTCATGCTTGTTATGAGCTTCGATGCTCCAAGGCCAAATGATTAGCCGATGATCTATGAAGATCCATGAGAGTAGAGGAGAGATAGGCTTTTTTGACTAGCCTCTCCATCTCCTCTTTTTCATGTTGATCATGTCTATTTATAGGCTTAGGAGCATTATGGAGTGAGTTAATGGGCTTTAACTCCTCTTAAAATGAGGGAGTTAGTGGTCATTAACTCTCTTTAAATGAGTGAGTTATTAGTCATTAACCTCCTTAAATGTAGTATCTGAAAATGGCGACAGACGAGGTTCGTTAATAACAGCAACGGCGAACTTCGTCTTCAATGACAAACTTTATTTTTGGTGAACTTCGTCTTCAATGACGAACTTCGTTTTTAGGCAAACTTCATCATCAATGATGAACTTCGTTTCTGGGTGAACTTTATTCTTCAATGATGAAGTTCATCTTTTGAGGGGTGAGGTGTCGTTTGATGAGGTTCGTCTGTCGATGAACTTCGTCTCCTGAAAGGGCTTCATTTCCTAGAGGACTTTTTATCCCCAGTGATGAACTTTGATGTCGAGCCTCGCTGCGTGGTGAATCTCATCTTCTGATGTCGAGCTTCGTTGCTTGGCGAACCTCGTCTTTTGATATTGAGCCTCGCTGTATGGTGAACCTCGCCTTCTAATGTCAAGCTTCGCTACGTTGGTGAACCTCGTCTTTTGATGTGGAGCCTCACTGCATGGCAAACCTCGTAAGCGAAGCTGCCAGAAGAGCTTTAATTAGTTCAGCTAAGTTGTCAGGTGAACTTAGCATTGCAGGTGAACTTCAATGTTCAGGCGAAGTCTAGACTTGCAGGCGGACTTCAAAACATGTTGTGAAGAATGGGTCATAACTTTCAAACCGTAAGTCGGAATTGGACAAATTATATATGAAAATTGACTATCTCGACGAGACAGAGCCAACCAAACCAACCCCAAATGATTCGGTTTGCTTCTGTCCATTTTGTCAAATTCCTTATGGTTTAAGAGATATTAGTATTTTTATTAGTTTTGAACTTCTTTGCTAGGAATTAAGGTAATTTTTATTGCCTACAATCAATACTCCCCTAAAATATGATGAGGCAATCACAAACTAACACCTTGGACTTGAGGATAAGTAACTGTATTGTTGACAACCCCTTAGTGAAAATATCAGTGATTTGGTCAACAGTTGAGATGAATTGGACAATAAGCTAATGCATAGCCACATGCTCACACACAAAGTGATAATGAATCTCTATGTGTTTCATACAAGCATGAAACACAAGACTGGTGTGAGGTAGATAGCATAAATATTATCACACTAAAGAGTGGGGTTAAAAATAATGAAATCTTCAATTCATCAAGTAAAATTTGAACCCGATTAGATCGCATGTTGCAACTGCGAAGTCTTTGTATTTGGACTCAGTGCTAGAGCAAGCATAGTGCATTGTTTCTTAGAGATCCATGAAATGAGACTGGATCATAAGAATATGTGAAGCTGGTGATGGATTGATGATTGTTAGAATCTGTTGCCCAATCTGCATCCGAATAAGAATGAAGGTGCAAATAGGATTTAGTTGAGATGAGAAGCCCTAGATAAATCATGTTCCTTAAGTAGCGCAAAATGTGTTTGACCTCATTCAAATGGAGAGTGGTCGGTTGGTGCATATACTGACAAGCTTCATTGATGGTATAAGCAATATTGGGTGTAGCAACATGAGATATTGAAGAGCGCCAACAATACTATAATAGTGAGTGACGTCAACATGAGGAGATGCAATGATGGATGTGGAATGAGCTCTCAAAGAAACCAGTGTTGAAGTAAGTTTGCATCGACGATGTTATTTTGATGAAGAAATTGATCATATACTTTGACTAAGTGAGGCGAAGGCCGGAATTAGTTGGCAGAGCATCAATTCTAAGGAAAAAGTGAAGAGAGCCCAAGTATTTCATGTAAAATTCTTTGTGAAACGATGCGAGGAGCTCAAAAGTTGGTGCATGAGATCTTCCAGTGAGGATGAAATCATCAACATAGATAAGCATGAGCATATGATAGGTAGCCACATGCAAGATGAAGAGAAAAGGGGCAGCTTGAGACTTGTTATATCATAGAAACCACCAAGTACAAATCTCATTCCAGAACGTGACACGTGTCTCGATCAATTGGATATCAACTCAACCCAACTCTTATAAAGATCGGCTCGAAAGGCATCTTTACTCGTCCTCATTTAGAAGGCCAACTTGAAAGACATACTCACTTGAGCCATCTCAGATATCCGAGGCATTATCACTCAACAACCCAAGTTAAAAGGTGTTATCACTCAACCTCTCTCAAGAACAGAGATGAAGGACATTCCCTCTCAAACTTAGCAACGACAGCCAGTTACTATCACATTAAATGTACGATCAAAGCTATTATTGCATCTCCCCGAAGTCATAATGACTCATCGGATCACACCAGCACTACAACCCCTCTATCATCATCACAATAAATACAAGGGTGACTCGAACCACCCTCTTCTAACACCTGCAAAATATCAGCTGACTTAGCCAACTGCATGGACTCGGCCAAAGTTACGTTAACACCTTTCCAGCTCTAGTATAAATAGGCACATTGCCTACTGCATGAAGATATGCAAAATTCTACACATTTAAGAGGACTAAATTAATTTTTTCCTTTAGATCACAACTAAATCATTGGAGGAACCATCGAAGAACCCATCTCTAAGTCCTCTAACATGTTGCATGTGTGCTGGACTCTTTCTTGCTCAAGAATCATCCATTAAAAGGAGATTAAGGGCCCTAACTTCTTCAAAATCCATCCTAAATGCCACTACTTAACTTCTGGCATCAACGTTTGGCGCCCACCATTGGGCCTCTTTTTGTGCTTTGGGAAACATGACTGATTCTGATCACATAGACTAATCATCATTTCCTAATGCTGGAGATGCAGCCAATATAGGATATGTAGCTCAGGCCCAACTAAATGAATCCACTCAAAGAATTGCTCAATCTCTTCAGCAACAGTTCGCTTCTTTCACAAAGGAACTTCTTAACTAGATTCCTCCTCCACCATTTGCTGCTCCTCACTCTAAAAATTAGTTTGATTGACTACCGCAAGAGAAGCAAACTAGGAATGTTACTCCTCCACCGCCTCGCCTCAAACTCACTTTGCCGCTCACCCATAACAACTACCGCACGACATGGAAGCAACGGGCGAAATTCCAAGTCTTGACCGTGAATATGATACATGGACAACATTGCATGGCACTAGACATCCTCATGTCGGTCGAGGCTCAGCGAATAGAATGGACCTTCCATTGATAATTTTGTATCTGTTATGACCGAACATTCAATATCCTTGCAGATGTCATCGGAAGAAACACTCCTCTTGCCGATTGGATCATGAACACTCCATGCACTAACTTCAAAATGCCTCACATTGGTAAGTACAAAGGTGAAGGAGATCTAACGGAGCACACATAGAATTTCCATAACCTAATGCGCATGCAACAAGTGAGTAATCTAATAATCTGCAGAGCTTTTCCAATCACATTGATAGAAAGCGTAAAAATGTGGTAGAACTCATTGGACAAGAAGTCTATTCACATTTTTGAACAACTCAGACAAAAGTTTGTACATTATTTTTTGGCTGACACTAAGCAAAAGGTTCCCTCCTCTGTCTATTTATAGATAAAATAGAGACCGGTGAAAGCCTCAGAGATTATTTCAAGAGATTTCAAGCCAAGGTGTCTAGAAGTTGAGGACCCTGGCAATATGGTCGTTGTTCGGCGGGAAAAACTGAAGAAGAAATGATAATAGAATTTTGTATTAAATCTCCCTAACTGGTTTAGGAAAAGAATGAATACAATCTCTTTTTGCAATCTCTCTCTAACTAGCTTAGAAAAAGAAATTATAACTCTCTTCGATCGGTTTCTCAATTTACAAAAGAAGGAAAGGGTCGACGGAGACCCTTCCCTTTGTTTGATACTGGGTTCTTATTGGTGTCGATGGGAGTCGAGATCCTTGCTAGGAGCTAATAATACATCAAATCTAAGCATTTTCTTATAAAAGCCCTCAGACATGAAATATAACTCGAACATGTGGAAGCTTCATGAAAGAACATTACAAATCTTACAATTTGTTCCCAACCATACTCGAGTTTACCTAGGTCATCTCCAAATTCCTATCGAAGATAACTATAAGCATGAAGGGCTATACCATAAAAATGTACAACTGCCATTCTTGCATTGCCCCTCCCGTATCACATTGCCAATTTGTCAACCCATTGTTATTTAGACTGTTGAATTTGACAAGTCGCTAGAAGTGACGTGTTAAAAGATCTTTTAAAATCTTGAAGTGGGACCTGAAGTGGCCCATAACTTGTATAGCGAAGCTAGGGCTTAAGCTGGAGCTAGCTTCATGAGGCTTTTAACAGTATTTTGTATAGTTCCTTGAAGGTTAGAGAACATTTGTTGTTATTTGACCTTGTGATTTTCATCCAAATGGAAATTTCTAAGTTTTGTCAGGGTTCAACATATGGCTGATCAAGTTTATCTGCGTGCTTGTGTAAGAAATACATAATAAACTTTTTATTTTTTTTGGAAAAGCTCAAGTTATATCGCTCTTGGACTTGTGTCCCATAACAAAAAAGCAGTGAGCACATCTGTTCTGGGAGTAGCACAAGGGCGTTCAACTCCTCTTCTTAACTACCCTATTTTCCTAATACTCAGCATCTAATCTACGAACATTTTCCCCGCATTTTCGCTGTTTTCTTAGTAATCTATTTATAATTTTCCCTTTTGGAGTGAAAGAATTGAAATACTGAAATACTATCTCTCGTAGGCTTGTAGGTCACCCATAAAATGACGGTGAATTGTATTGCATCTGTGCATATTTCCTGTGGAAAGCTTTCATCATCATCCATAAAAAGTAACTCTTTGGTATGGTCATAACACATGTTTACTTGTGCTAACACTGATTAGGCAAATGCTATGTACTTCAGTAATTTATTATCTCACAGTTGTCCTTTCTTCCGAGAGAATGAAGCTTAAATAGACACAGCATTAACTTGAATGATATTAATCGGATATATTCATATTGTCTTTGGCACCAGTAAACTGGCTGACTGTAAATTTCTGTCTAAGCAAATTGAACAACAATGCATGAGTTCGTGTCGCGTTAGCTCCTAAAACTAGTACGTTTTTGGTGAATTTTCTTTCTACATTACAGGTCTAAATCTGGAGGCTCTAGAGACAAAAACCAGGCATTGGAAACTTGCTGGCTGTAGTGCATACACTGACGAGGGGCTACTTGAAGGTTTTGATTGGCTTGTTCAGGACATTGCTTCTCGGATTTGTGTACTTGACTGAATATTTTTGACTTGTAAAACACTGACTACATAAATTCGGTTTAATGAACATTGTCGTGAGATTTTTGACGTCTTTGTTTATATGGGAATGTAACATCTGTTTACTGTTATTTTCAAGTTCTAATGTTAGAGGACATCAAAATATATTTTCCTATTGACATATTAAATCAGTTAACGTGCTCCTCTGCCTGGAATCATTTCAAACGGTTATCATCGAGCTGAAACATGGGCATTTAACCTCAAGAGGGGTTTATATTTTGCATATGAGGCAATCCTCCGGATTTTGGTCCTTTTCTGTTCATCGTCCCAGAAAAAGGGCTGATAATAATAATAAAAGGCTCAGAGAAAGAGTTGCAAGAGATTTCCACAGAAGAAAATAAGCAAATAGATGATAAAGACCACTCAAAGCCAGCTGTGTGCGTTGGTGCTAATCATTTTACCTCGTCGAACCATTTCACCAAAGAAAGTAACAACTCATCATCAGAACACTAAGCTTCTTACAAACAAACATATGGAAATAACATGATAAACACTACTCTAGTCTAAACAAACATATGGAAATAACATGATAAACATTACTCTAGTCTAAACATGGTAAATATTTTTCTAGTCCGAAGAACTCCATTAAAATGGGTGCGCAAACAATTTTTCATGATTTCTTTTTGGGGGGCAAAACCTCAAGAGTTGTTCTTAGGTGCTTCTAATAGGAGACAAGAGTATGTTCAATATCATGAAGATCCAACTAGATTTTACACAGACAGCAAACAATTAAACATTGAAGTACAATACTGACCGACATGTAATAATGTAGAAGAACTTCCTCAATGAATGCATACCCCAGAAAATGCTAAAGCAACAGGCTTATAATAGATATCCAATAACAAGAAAATGAGCAACTAGGATGATACAGGGGACTCAAACCCCCACTTAAAACCATTTCATCAAAGAAGGTAACAACTTATCACCATTTCCTAAAACAAACAACTTGACATGAGAAGACTGAGCTTCTTGCAAACAAACTCGCACAAGTCAACAATAAACAATAAACATCATTTTGATTTCTTCCCTAGCTTCTTTTTAACAACTTCATCAATATACATTATACCCTTGCCCTTGTAGACCTCAGGCGGCTTGCAGCTACGAACAGAAGCAGCAAACTGGTGCACCCTATGTTTGTCTAATCCAGTGCAGCAAACTATGTTGGGTTTGAAGCAAAACACTCGGACAGCAGGAGGGACAGCAAACTCCACCTCGTGGCTGTAACCTAGTTTCAGGAAAAGCTGACGGCCTTCTGCTTCGGTTCTAGCTTTGAATCCAACTCCCACAATTTTGAGAAACCGAAAAAATTTAGATTCCATATGTTTTCTAATTCAGCTTTCCTGCTAACAAAATAAAAGCTAATTAGAATTTATGCAAATAGGGTGCACAACATTCAGATTCAAGATGAATAACACTCACCAAAAACTATGGAATATGGTCGAGAAAGTCACTGAAAGAAATAACAAAAAATGGAAAAAAAGATGAAAATTGATGTTTCTGTAAAGATGGTAAGGGTGATACACATGACACAAATTCCTTCTACAAAATACAATTAACTTACATGAGTAAGTAATTGACATTCATTATGGATACAACATTCCTTATTAATCTGTTGGGCAGTTAAGAAATGAAGAATGAGAGTAGCAAAACGAGAATGTTACAATGAACTCTTAGAGATATACTATGAGATAGGATAAGAAATAAGTGCAATCATAAGAGGTTAGATCTTCCTCATATTGAGGATAGTATGAGAAAATCAATTAAGATGGTTTGGTCATGTGCAACGGAGGCCACAAAATGTGCCAATCAGGATAGGAAGTAAAGAGTATAATTGATGGAGCGAAGATTAAAGATGATCTAAGAGAACTTATAAAGTTAAGAAGGATCTAATAGTGATTAACTTAAGGGAGAAGATAACCCTAAAACAAAACTGAACAAGAGAATATGATTCATGTAGCTGACCCCAAAAAATTGGGATAAAAACTTTGTTGCCGTTGTTGTTGTAGGCATACAACATTCAGCTTCAAGATGAAAATAAAATTCATCAAGAATTAGGGAACTTAGTTGAGAAAGTCGATAAAAAAAATAAAATGAAATCGCTGTTTTTTAGTGAAAACTTCTACTTTTATATCGATTGTATTTTAATGAGCATGAGAAGGGACATGACACAACTTCCAAATACCAACGATGAGTACATTCGATAATAAGATAATTACAACTATTTAAATGAACAAGTCATTGATAGTTTGGTACTTACGGGAAGATCAAATTTTATGAGGTTTATTAATAACTTGAAATCTTGAACAAGTTAATCTATGAGTATCATTCATCTCTAGTAGAGTAAATACATGTTCATAAGGTTAAGGACATATTTGGCAACTTTGGATTATAATTCACTTGGCTTATAATCCACAAATGGATTCTAAACCAAGTGGATTATAAGCCAAAGTATATGGTAAATTTAGTGGATTATATTCCATATATAATAGTAAAGTGTTTGGCAAATGGGTGGCCTACAAGCCTTCATTGTTGTCAAAATAATCAAAAAATATTTAATGGAGTTGGAGAAAGATAAATGGCTTTGATAATTTTTGGAATGATGATAGCTATATTAGTCTTTCACTCGGTCAAACCTTACGGCTAATAAGCCACCAAAATATAAGCTAGATACTCTTAGCTTTACTTTTAATGGATTATAAACCAAAATAAGTCATTTACGATACATGTTGACCACTTGTCAAACATGCTCTGAGTAATACCAAATAAACAAAGAAAAGAGCCATGACAACTAAAGATTGATATTTTTAGTTGTCCTCTCTTACCAATAGGGTATCTTTGAAAGCTCTTGCATCAATAAACCCCTTTCTCCCGCCGGCGGCAAGAATTCTGACATGAATTGTAATATTTTTTTAAAACTTCTTTTACCCCCGACCTCTCAAAGTTATTATATCGACACTCTCCTTCTCCTTCAACCTCACCGGATTTAAATTTCTTTCATCCCTTTACCCAATAAGACCTCTTTCACACTATCTTTCAATCATCAATAGAGCCTCATCCTTCTATTACAATCTCCTCCAATTCAAACTCAAACTCTAATCCAAACAAGGGGTTGATCATCTTGAGATTTTTGAGCTGCCTTAACACTCATAGAGCTTAAAGATGGGCTTGGATGTAGGTTGTTGGGGTTGAATTAGGATTTGGGTTTGAATTGGAGAAGGTTGAAGGAGAATGAGAATGTAGATACAATATATTTGAAAGATCAGAAGAAATTTTCCCAATAAAAAATTACAGTTCCCACCAGAATTCTCACTGCAGGCGAGAAAAAAGATCTTATTAATGCTAGAGCTTTTAAAAATACCCTATTGCTAATAGGAGTTAAGTAAACCAATCTAGTATTTTTAAGTAAACCAATCTAGTATTTTAGCCAAGCCAGGAATGGAGTTTCGATCCATCACGATATGGGCTAATATGAGGAGACTGGACCACTCAAATCTTGGAAGGGGAACCAAACAAGTATGCACACAGTTCTTTTAAAAAGAAACTTGCAATTCACCAGCACAAAAACACTCTAACCAAATAAAAAAACACATCCTATGCATCATTTCTAACAATAAAGATCTAACACTCCATCACGAATGTGCAGAAACATTATTGAAGTTAAAGATCCAAAGAGATCAATTCTCAAAAATGTTGGGATATCAAGAGCATGAGCAGGACATGGAGATTTATAACTATTAACAGATCAAGACAAACATGAACTTGAGTCTTTTTTTAACAGAAAATAACTATCAAATATGCATAATTCCTAAATTTTTATGTATTAACAGCTGACTGTGCATAATGGACAACTTTGGTAAGTTTAAATAAAATGCTTAAAACTCATAGGTGGACATGAAGCCCTCAACACAATAATCTCTCGTTCTCCTTCTACTATCAAATCAAAATAAATAAATATATATGAAACTTTGCCATATATTTATAAACATCCATGAGTTGATTCAAATAGGATAAACAATATCAAACAATTATCTCAAGGAATTTTTAACCAGCACTATAATGATTTCTGCTTAAATATCACAAATCATCCAAGTAAAATCATAACCAATATATTAAAAATCAAACAATTATCTCAATAATCATAAACCAATATATTAAGAAAATCTAAAATTTGATTGACACCCACATTCAAACATATTATAATTTAATAAAACAGTTGAGCAATTTAGCTACATGAAAAAGTTTAAGCGTTAACTATTAATCAGACAACATTTTTATATAAATTAGCCATCTAGGCTCTTAAATTTTTCACTGAAACTAGCTACAGATAAGTGGAAGCATGCAGGTCCATAGCTATAGGATTAGGGTTTTAGAAGCTATTTATTTAATAAAAAATTTAATAAAGGAACAATAAAGATCACGTTTTTCGCGAAAGCAAAATCAAAGAGCACAAGGAAGAAGAAAGCGAGATACCTTCACCGGCGACAAACGGTGGAGATTAGGGCTGCGGTGGCTATGATTGCGAGTGAGATTTTGAGGATAGCACAAAAAGCTTGGATCTTTTTTTCTGTGGCTATTTTAGGAGGAAAAAGGCTGAAAAGGTCTAAAAAGTAGTGGATACATGCCAACAGAACCCATTTTGAGATTCAGTTATAGACTACTAGGTAGCTAATAAAAAAAATAAGTGCCAGATAAAATATATCAGCCTAAGGGCCTGGTATCATGCGCTTACATAGCACTACAGTACAGTCTAGGACAATCCATTAGTCAACCTTTCTTTACAAGACCACCACCAACTCGAAGCTATCATCCTTTTTCTTTCGACCATCATACACCATGGTGAAACCTCATAGGAAATGATCTATCCTGACAAGAAACGACTATCATGTTATGCTTGAATGAAATACCTATAGCAAAAGATACAAGGCATTCTGATGTGAAACGGCGTGCGTGTATTCAGGAGATCAACAAATTAATTG
>BQKN01065256.1:754013-775096 GCA_022839385.1 Asparagus kiusianus
TCCGATGTGGGACTAAAAACAAGGCTCTTATTAAACAAAACTAACTATAACTCTTATTAAAAGAAAAACAAACGAAAATACAGACTCAACTCTATCACAACTAAAACCACATCATAGGGACCCGATGAAAAGCTGACACACGACGTCTCCTGCGCACATGTCAAAAGTCCCGTGCACGTGCCTGGATGTCCTGGATGTCCGCATCACATTCCCTTCCACTAAATTACCAAATTGACAAATTTTGTTGACCTAAGTACCAACTTAGTATATTTTCTATCTCAAGCGACGATAAGGTACATAAAGTGGACATAGTGATGACAATGCCTATTATTTTGCCGGAGCAAAATTTCCAGTAACTAAACGTCACATGATCATCACATGATGCTGAGGTGGCTTCTTACGTAGCAGATAGTTGGGGTTTCATTGGAACTAAAAAGTTTGCTCTAACAAAAAACTAGGCATTGTAAGTGGATGCCACCTCAAGTTGGACACAATGATGACAATGCCTATTTTTTAACAAGTGGTCAACATGTATGGGAAATGGCTTATTTAGGTTTATAATCCAACAAAAATAAAGCTAGAGTATCTAGCTTGTATTTTGGTGGCTTATTAACCACAAGGTTTGACAGAGGGAAAGACTAATATACCCTTCATCATTTCAAAAATTATCAAGCCCCATTTATCTTTTTCCAATCCCATTAAATATTTTTTGATTATTTTGACAACAATGAAGGCTTGTAAATAGGGGTGTTAACGGAGCGGATACGGTTCAGATATGACACTTAATATCCATATCTACTTTCTATAAACGGATACGGATACGAATTATCTTCGGTAAGATAAAACCTTAATCATATCTACACTCATCGGAAACGGATACGGTTCGGATATTTGAAAATCAAATCGGATACGATCACGAACATGAAATAGATATTCAACAAATGGATATGAATCGGATATGAATTAGTACACCTATGTATAAATTACAACCAAATTGTTAAATGTATATAGTTTTTAAGATAGGAAGTACCCCTGATACTACGTCCATCGGCTTCAAATGGGCAATGTTTGCATTTGGCTCTAATGATATTGGTGACCTCTTTCCCATCAACTATTTTATTTCCTAGTTTATCTATTTTATCAAAATCTAACCACACTTCAGAATAACATCATTTCTTTTTAGGTTTTTCATCAATTTTACTTGAAGATTCCTCAACCACGGGTTCAACAGTAGGTGCAACATTAGGCTCAACAGTTTGTTCTTCATTAGAAGCTTGAATCAAAGGATTAGACATGATTTCTATTCAATGAAATTAAAAAAACTTAATCAAAAATCTTATAGTCAACACATACAACATATTGACAATGAAATTAAAACTAGAGTTTCGATTCGACCTTATGGAACAGACGACGGATCCGACGACGGATCTGAAGGAGGAATCGAGGTCGTAGAGGCGGCGGAAGGCGACGAAGAGGAGGCGGGGGAGGGGGGAGGTCGAGTGACTCGATGGAGCGGCTATCGGGGTTTGAGGGGAGGAAGATGAGGCGGAGCCGCAAAAGGAATGGCCGCGGAGGGCGGCAAAGAGGAGGCGAGAGATCCGACGACGGGATCTGAAAGAGTGGCGGCGACGAGATATAACGGTGTGCCGCAAAGACGAGGCGGGCGAAGACAAGGCGAAGACGAGGCGAAGACGACAGGATCTAACGACGGTAGGAGATGAGGCAAAGACGAGGCGAAGAGGCGAGAGATCCGACGACGAGATCTGAAGGAGTGGCGACAGCGAGATCTAATGGCGTGCAGCGAAGACGAGGCGGGCGATTGGAGTCGAGGCTAGGGAGTGGAGGTGAAGACGAGGCGGTGAAGATGAGGCAGGCAGCGAGTCGCGTTGTAGAAATTGAGCAGAGACAAGAGAGAGACTGGAGTGAATGCTAGGGTTTTTTAGTTGGGTTTTAGGTTGGTTAGCGATTACGGGTTTGGAATTTTGAATACCTAAATGGACCCGAATTCTTATGTTTATTAAATTGCGGATATCCGTGTCCGCAACCGAATCTTACACTCATATCCATATCCGGATCCGTATCCGAAAAAAAGGAACCAGATCCGTATCCGAAACTGTATCCGCCCGGTTTTAAAAATGGCTTACCATATCCGCATCCGTTCGGATACGGATGCGGATCGGATAAAACCGAACCGTTTGGCACCCCTAGTTGTAAACCACCCATTTGCCAAACACTTTAGTATTGTATATGGAATATAATCTACTAAATTTAGCAAACACTTTGGCTTATAATCCACTTGGCTTAGAATCCATTTGTGGATTATAAGCTATGTGAATTATAATCCAAAGTTGCCAAACATGTACTTCACCTTATGAACATGTATTTACTCCACTAGAGATGAAAGGTACTCATGGATTAACTTGTTCAAGATTTCAAGTTATTAATAATCCTCATAAAATTTGACCTTTCAATAAGTACCAATCAATGTTATAGAAGGCGCTAGGTGGACTAGGCGTTCGAGCCAGGGCCTAGCGCCTAGGCACCGCCTAGGCGTTTGCCTATTTTGTAATAATTTATTTAATTATAATAATTCACAAAATAAGTCTAAAGTTCATATAAAATTGCAAAAAAACATAGAATTGAACAAGATTAACTATTTAGTGTTCTCTTCATACAAAATTAAACTAGAATTGAACAAGATCATTATTAACTACTTAAAAACAGTGAATAAGTTGAAAAAAAACATTTAAAAAATTTAAAATAAATGAAATTTTAAAGTTTTACCTGAAGAGGTGAGGCGGCAGGCCCGGGGATTCGTCAAGAGGAAGGAGTGTTTTGGGGACGGACGAGGATGCGATTGCTTCGTCAAGAGGGGGGAGGGACTGCTTCGTCGAGAGGAGAGGAAAGAAAGGAGGGGTGATCGGTACGGAGCTGCGGCTACGGGGGTTCGTCGAGAGGAGGGAGGGAGCTGCGACGGCTGCGGTGTTAGGGTTTGAGGGAACGGCGTTCGGACGAAGAGAATACGCAAGAGAGAGAGAGAGAGGGTTTAGGTTAAGTGAAGCGGGTCGGGTTTGGGTTATTGGTTCGGGTTTTGGTTGTTAAGTGGGCTTCGGCTGGGTTTTAAGTTTAAATTTATTTCTTTTTCTCTTCTTTTTTTTTTCTTGTTTTCTTTTTTTTCCCCAAAGGTAGGCGGACCGCCTAGTCCTAGGTGCCGCCTAGGAGGGACCGCCACCTAGCTTGGGGGCAACGACCAAATCTAGGCGGCCAACAATCCGCCTACGCCTAGGCGAACCTCCTAGAGCGCTTTTTACAATATTGGTACCAATGGCTTGTTCATTTAAAGAGTTGCAATTATCTTATTATCAACGTTAGTCATCGTTCGCATTTGGAAGTTGTGTCATGTCCCTTCTCATGTTTATTAAAAAGTAATCGATATAAAAGAAAAAGTTTTCACTAAAAAACAGTGATTTCATTTTATTTTCTTTCATCGACTTTCTCAACTAAGTTCCATAATTCTTGATGAATCTTATTTTCAATCTTGAAGCTAAATGTTGTAAGCCTACAACAACAATGACAGTAATGTTTATCATATTACTAGCTTTTATACACGTGCAATGCATGTGGTTAAATATCATGATTAAGTATTTTTAGCTTATTTTATAACTAAAATTTGTTCCTTAGTTTCACTTTAATAGTTTATGCTCACTTTTGTCTCTAAACTTTAATATTGCGATTAGTTATTTTCTTTAATGTTTGTTTAAATGGGCTACACCCAATTTAAATTTTCATGTTAATATTAAGGGGAAAATGTGTCTGGGCCCCAAAAGCGGAAACTTCATGTGCTGCAGCCCCTCCTAGTTTCCCCCATGTGGTTCAGTCCCTTGAACTGTGACATTTTGTGATGCAGCCTCTTTTTAGTAATTATTACATGTCAGGTAAGCTTAAATCCCCAAAATATCCTTATCCCCTCTCATCAATCCCTCAAACCCAGCACTCATATCCTCTCTCTCATCTCATCTCTCTCTCTCTCCCCTCTCTCTCTAAAACCAAGGGCTTTCTCAAGCTCGTCGCCCTGGCCCTCGCCCTCCTCGCCGTCGCCGCCTCCGCCCAGGCCCCCAAGCATCCCCTCGGGTTCGTCGCCGCCTCCCCTCCTCTCCTCCACCCAACCTCGTCGTTGTAGCTTGCCGCCGCTCCCCGCCTCGCCCTCGACTACGTCGGAGTTCGCCGTTGCCGCTCTCCGCCTCGCCCTCGAGTTCACCGCCGCCTCCTCCCTGCCCGACCTTCGAGTTCAGCCTTCCCCCTCCCTTGAGTTCAGCCTTCCCCCCTCCCTTGAGAATTTCTGGAGCGATCGAGGATGTGGAAGTGAGCGAGAAGGCGTTAAAACTAGAACTAACATGCGGTGTGTTAGAACTAACACGCCGCATGTTAGAACTAACACGTCGTGTTGGGTCTGATACAGTACTCTATGATCGAGGATGTTGTAGTTTTTGCTGAGTTGGGTCTGATACAATTTTTCTTAATACAATTTTGCTGCATTGTGCAAGGATTGCTCTCAAATTTTGGTTAAGTCTCACTCAGCTGCACCTAAGAGTAAATTGAGAGCAGTGTACAAGAAATACTCGAGCATTGAATTTGGAAATGTGGCATTGAATCAACCAGCACTGAAGAAGATGTTAGAGGAGTTGAAGGCTTCTTCAGCTTCGTTTTGAATGGAAAGTCAACTATTGATGATAAGGGAGATTATTGCGTTTGTTTGTTTTTGTGCTCATACCCTTGTCTAAGGAGTAAAAGGACCTCTGTAATTGAATCAAACAGTTGTAGTTTTTGATACCTATTAGAACCTCTGTAATTATTTATATGATCTGTATTTTGGTTATAACTTTCTCATCCGACCTCGGAATGAGGTGATTTGAGATGCGTTGAAAAGCTGTTGAAGAGACCTACAACTTTGGTCTTTTGAGTTTTTTCAGATTCGAACTACATCTGTGTGTAAAATAATTTTAGTTCTGTAAGCTCTGATGTTAGTTCTGTGAGCTCCCATGTTAGTTCTGTGAGCTTTGATGTTAGTTCTGATATTTTCCTAGGTATGTTTACAATGTTATTTTCGTTGTAATTTCTCCGTCCGATCTCGGAATGAGGTGATTTGAGATGTGTTGGAAAGCTGTTGAAGAGACCTACAACTTTGGTCTTTTGAGTTTTTCCAGATTCAGGCACATATATATATTGAATTGGTCCCAAATTAATTCTTAGCATACTCAAACATCGATAAACGTTATTTATAACCATATCACATAGTTATTATCATTTATCATGACATATTAAAATTTACCTCACATATTTATTATCATTTATCATGATATACTCAAATTACGGATTCAAATTATTCATATGATCTGTATTTTGGTCATAACTTTCTCATCTGATCTCGGAATAAGGTGATTTGAGATGCGTTAGAAAGCTGTTGAAGAGACCTACAACTTTGGTCTTTTGAGTTTTTTCAGATTAGAACTACATCGGTGTGTAAAATAATTTTAGTTCTGTGAGCTCTGATGTTAGTTCTGTGAGCTCCCATGTTAGTTCTGATATTTTCCTAGCTATGTTTACAATATTGTTTTCGCTGTAATTTCTCCGTCCGATCTCGGAATGAGGTGATTTGAGATGCGTTGGAAAGCTGTTGAAGATACCTACAACTTTGATTTTTTAAGTGTTTCCAGATTCGAACTACATCTGTGTGTAAAATGATTTAGTTCTGTAAGCTATGTTAGTTCTGTGAGCTCTATTGTTTTCCTAGGTATATTTACAATATTATTTTCGCTGTAATTTCTCCGTCTGATCTCAGAATGAGTTGATTTGAGATGCGTTGGAAAGCTGTTGAAGAGACCTACAACTTTGGTCTTTTGATTTTTTCCAGATTCAGTCACATATATATATTAAATTGATCCCAAATCAATTCCTAGTATACTCAAACATTGATAAATGTTATTTATAACTATATCACATAGTTATTATCATTTATCATGATATATTCAAATTTACCTCACATATTTATTATCATTTATCATGATATATTCAAATTACGGATTCAAATTTTTCATATGATCTGTATTTTGGTTATAATTTTCTCATCTGATTTCGGAATGAGGTGATTTTAGATGCGTTTGAAATCTATTGAAGAGACCTACAACTTTGATTTTTTGAGTTTTCCAGATTCGAACTACATCTGTGTGTAAAATGATTTTAGTTCTGTAAGCTATGATGTTAGTTCTGTGAGCTCCCATGTTAGTTCTGATGTTTTCCTAGGTATGTTTACAATGTTGTTTTCGCTATAGTTCTAACACGCGGCGTGTTAGTTCTAACTCACGGCGTGTTAGTTCTAACACACTGCGTGCTAGTTCTAGATTTAACGCCTTCTCGTTCGCTTCCACATCCTTGATCGCTTCAGAAATTCTCATATTTTTTATACATTAATAGCCAATGCGTACAAGAACCAAAATTTAACGAAAATGAGCGCATATTCAATTAAAAGATGAAGATTTAGATCCACCTTTGGCGTGTTAGTTCTAATTGTATTATAGTCCACAGACTAGGGAACTTGTAGAACTACATATTTTGTTTGATAAAAATCTTAACATATTTGTTCTCTCTAGAGATGTTGAAGATCATATTTCTTGGCTTCTTCAACCTGGTTAGCATGAGAAGGCTTTAGCTACAGTTGAAGCAGGAAAGGGACGGACTGAGCTTCTTGATGAGGTAGATAAATTACAGTGGATGTTTTTTTTCTTTCAAATTATTTAAGAGAAGGGAATCGATGAGATCGAGGTGGCCGAATTCAAAGTGGAGCCTTGGAGGCTGAACTTAAGGCTGAACTCAAGGGAGGGGGGAAGGCTGAACTCGAAGGTCGGGCGGGGAGGAGGCGACGGTGAACTCGAGGGCGAGGCGGGGAGCGGCGGCGAGCTACGGCAACGAGGTTGGGCGGAGGAGAGGAGGGGAGGCGGCGACGAACCCGAGGGGAGGCTTGGGGGCCTGGGCGAAGGCGAGGAGGGCGAGGGCTAGGGCGATGAGCTTGAAAAAGCCCTCGGTTTTAGAGAGAGAGAGAGAGAGAGAGAGAGAGAGAGGAAATGAGAGAGAGAATATGAGTGCTGGGTCTGAGGGATTGAGGGAAGGGGATAAGGATATTTTGGGGATTTAGACTTAGCTGGCATATAATAATTGCTAAAAAGGGGTTGCAGCACAAAATGTCACACTTCAATGGGCTGAACCACATGGAGGAAACTAGGAGGGGCTGCAGCACATGAAGTTTCTACTTTTGGGGCCCAAACACATTTTTATGGGAAAAATTAAAATTGATAGAAAACAAATATAATTTGAAGCTAATTTAAATTTTTATATTATTTTGACTGATATAAAACCAATCTTTACTTGAGAAAGTACAATGTTGCAAAAGTAAAAAATATTAAAATAGTGTTATACAAAGAAGGTGAATATTTAAAACCAATAAAACAAAATAATTGTTTAAAAGTATGCTAAAATATACAAAAGAGAATATAAATTTTGTTCCTAATCATTGATAGCCTTCATAAAAAATTATAAATTAAAGATTAATGCTAACTCTAGTATACTTTCATATGATAAAAGCATATGCACAAGCATATAAAAGTACTGGAAAAAGCTCCATTCTAAAGATTTCTAAATTCACACAAAATAATTAAACTATTCTATAAAATATTCACAAAATATTATCTTTTACTCCTTTTGTTTTTTTTACTGAGCTAATATCAATCTTTCCTCACCTTTATCTTTTTCCCGGGCAATTCTATAGTAGTATCTTCATCATCTTCTCGATTGTGACATCGAGCTAGAGTTGTACTTTTTGTGTTGTTATCGTTCCTGGGCTCGTTAATCTTTTATCTTGTTGTTTAACTTCACAAAGAAGTTAAATGTATTTCCGATATTCAACACAAACTTCTTAAAATACAGACTTTGATTTTTTTTTATTTCAATGAGAATAAATATTAATTTCATATATATGAAATTCTTTGTGTTCCTAATTTATCACTTAAATAAGATTAAGAGCTACCTCTTTTTTCTACAATAAATTCTTCTGATGTGCATCCAACAAGAGTTTCAGTTACATCAATAATATTATATTTGCTCTATCCATGTTATTTTTCACAAAGATCTAAACTAAATACCTGTATTTTTTATTGCTAATTTACCTTATATTATAATATTAATATTTAATTTCTTTAGTATTTTAAGAACAAAGTATGAAATTTATGAATGCTTACTAATTTTTCTTACATCTTCCATAGAGAATTCTTCTTTGATTAGGATAAAGTTATTAAATTATTCTTCAATGTAACTCAGTTGGTGCTTCTTTAATAGACATGCCTTATGTTAATGCCAATTCAAATGATTCATGGACGTTTTCTGAATTTTAGATTTATTTCTGTCACTTTCCCATTTGCAATGGAAATAGTTTTATTCTTTTGAATGATGTCTCTGAACATTCTGATAGTTTCTCCATACGTAATTCATTGTATTCTTTGAATGTTAAGCTATTATATTATAGTATTTTATCATTTTTATGGATTTAAACATCTATCAATTAATATTACTAATGTGTTTTCTTGCTTCAACTTATTAGTAAAATTTTATGCAGTTGCTTTAATTTATATGGTGATGATAATTTTTAAGCTATAATATTTTTTAAATTTTTATTTCTTAATAGGATAGTTTTAATCAATTCTTATTGTTTTTGTTTACGAGTATCAACTTAGACAGTTTTTAGATACTGAAAAGGGATAGTAAACCCCAAATTGGAATATATATATATATATATATATATATATATATCTTAATGAAAGAATATCTAACAATTACACTTTTCTTTGCCAAGTTTTAAAATTTCAGCCCTTTTTTGTGGTTTGGAACTTTGAGGGTGTAATTTGTAATTTTTAAAACTTTGGGAGTATTTTTAAAAAATTACTTTTAAGTTTGGTAGTTGTAACTTCTATGTTTCATGTGTCGGTGGTAATTTTTAAATATCACGATATTTCTTACAACTCTAAAATTTTGAGGCTGTTGTTTGCAATTGTTAAAACTATAGATTAATTTTAAAAAGTTTAAATTTTAGCGGTCTAACAGTAGTTTTCAGATTTGATATGTACTGGTTATAAATTTTAAAATTTTAGAGTTTTTTTATAATTTTTAAATTTTGAAAGAGTTTTTTTTACAACTTTTGTAACTTTGAGGTTAATTTTGGTAAATTTTAAATTTTTAGGTGCATGAGGGTAATCTCTTGAATTCATTTTTTGTTGTTTGCAAATTTTAAAATTTTTATAATTTTAGGGTTATTTTTTTATAATTTAAACTTTTGAGGGAGTTTCTACAATTTTTAGAACATTGAGGGTGTTAATTGAAAATTTTAAATTATTCGGAGGCTGCTGTTAATTTTTTAATTTCATATTTGTTATTTTAATCTTAGAAATATCAGAAATTTTCAGGTGCATTATGGTAATCCCTTGAATTAATCTATGTTGTTTATAAGTCTTGAAATTTTAGAATTTCAGGTGCTTGTTTGTAATTTAAACTTTTGATGGTGTTTCTATAATTTTTTAGATAATGAGATGTTATCCGCAAATTTTAAATTCTTCGCTGTTAATTTCTTGATTTCATGTTTGTTGTTTTAAGTTTTTAGACGTCGGGATAGTTTTTATAATTTTAAACTTTTTAGGGTATTTTGTGTAATTTTAAAACTTTTAGATTTTTTTGCAATACTTTATGTATTATAGTACGTTAGCTACGTATAATTTCTTTATCTTTTTAAACTAATACCATAAAACGATGTTTTAAATATTTTATTAATATAATTTTTTAAACTGTTAAGCTATAGATAGTTCACGTAGGATTAGGATAGGATATAATTATGATTACGTATAATTTCTTTATTTTTACAAACTAATACCATAAAAATATGTTTTACATATTTTATTAATATAATTTTTTAAATTGTTAAGCTATAGATAGTTCACGTAGGATTAGGATAGGATATAATTATGATTATGATAGATTAATATATAAATAAAATATTTAAAATAGTGAAGGGTAATATTGACTATAGAAAGATTTTTCCGAACTTGTGTTTTTAAAGGGGGTATGATTTCCGTAGTGAAATATTTAAAATAGTGAAGGGTAATATTGACGATAGAAAGATTTTTTCGAACTTGTGCTTTTAAAGGGAGTATGATTTCCGTAGGTTTGTTTGTAAGAAGCTCAGTCTTCTGATGATGAGTAGTTACTTTCTTTGGTGAAATGGTTCGAAAAGGTAAAATGACTAGCATCAACGCAAGCCGCTAGCTTTGAGTGCCCTGTATCATCAATTTGCTTATTTTCTTCTGTGGAGGTCTCTAGCAACTCTTGGTCTGAGCTTTTTTATTATTATCAGCTCTTTTTCTCGGAAGATGAACAGAAAAGGACCAAAATCCGGAGGATTGCTTCATATGCAGTCAAATATAAACTCCGAGGTTAAATGCCTATGCTTCAGCTTGATGATAACCGTTTGACATGATTCCAAGCAGAGGAGCACGTTAACTGATTTAATATGTAAATAGGAAAATATATTTTGATGTCCTCTAACATTAGAACTTGAAAATAACAGTAAACAGATGTTACATTACCATATAAACAAAAACATCAAAAATCTCAGGACAATGTTCATTAAACACGAATTTATGTAGTCAGTGTTTTACAAGTCAAAAATATTCAGTCAAGTACATAAATCCGAGAAGCAATGTCCTGAACAAGCCAATCAAAACCTTCGAGTAACCCCTCGCCAGTGTATGCACTACAACCAACAAGTTTCCAATGCCTGGTTTTGTCTAGAGCCTCCAGATTTAGCACCTGTAATGTAGAAAGAAAATTCACCAAAAAAGTATTAGTTCTAAACATTATTTCATATACAGTTCAAATTACAAAAGATAGCGGCGTGGTGTATACGAGCTAAAGCAACACAAACTCATGCATTTTCCTACTCACTGTTAGCACAAGTAAACATGTATTATGACCATACCAGGAGTTACTTTTTATGAATGATGATGAAAGCTTTCTGCAGGAAATATGCACAGATGCAATACAAATTATACAATTCACCGTTATTTTATGGGTGAGCTACAAGCCTACAAGAGATATTATTTCGGTATTTCTTTCACCCCAAAAGGGAAAATTAAAAATAGATTACTCAGAAAACAGAATGTGTGCAAAATGTTCCTCGATTAGATGCAAGTATTAGGAAAATAGGGTAGTTAAGGAGTTGAACGCCCTTGTGCTACTCCCAGAACAGATGTGCTCACTGCTTTTTTGTTATGGGACACAAGTCCAAGAGCGATATAACTTGAGCTTTTCCAAATAAATCAAAAATTGGCTATGTATTTCTTACACAAGCACCCAGATAAACTTGAAGCCATATGTTGAACCCTGACAAAACTTAGAAATTTCCATTTGGATGAAAACCACAATGTCAAATAACAACAAATGTTCTCTAACCTTCAAGGAACTCTACAACCTTATAAATTTAACCATACCGTTAAAAGCCTCATAAAGCTCCGGCTTAAGCCCTAGCTTCGCTATACAAGTTATGGGCCACCACTTCAGGTCCCACTTCAAGATTTTAAAAGATCTTTTAACATATCACTTCAAGTGATTTGTCAAATTTAACAGCTTAAATAACAACGGTTTGACAAATTGGCAATGTGATAAGGGAGGGTCAGTGCAAGAATGACAGTTATACTTTTTTATGGTATAGCCCTTCATGCTTATACTTATCTTCGATAGGAATTTGGAGTTGACCTAGGTAAACATGAGTATGGTTGGGAACAAATTGTAAGATTTGTAATGTTCTTTCATGAAACTTCCACATCTTCGAGTTATATTTCATGTCTGAGGGCTTTTATAAAAAAATGCTTAGATTTGATGTAAGCTCCTAGAATTCCCTGATAATGTGCAAAACTGGAGCAACTTATATGGTAGTGGCATGCTCACAGATACATGTTGAACATTCATAGCATATGTACCAAAGCGACTAATGGTAGATTGGTAGCTATACATAGCCTCCGAGAAAAGATAAAGATCCTTAAACCCACTCCATACCCAACTTTAGATATATTAAACGATAACGAGATAATTGTGAACAATGAAGGAAAATTAACACGTGAACTTACTTTAGTTATCTCTGGTGGAGTGAGAGCCCCTTGTATATCCTGCTTATTTGCAAAAACCAACAAAGATGCTCCAGATAACCTCTGAAAAAACATAAGCAAGAAAAAACGACATAATTAATTCAACTGTAAGCACATATTTGCATTGCTACATACAAAAAGAAATCCAAACACTATAAGATATAACAGAGATATGCCGTCATAATCAAGGAAGAAAACATTAATGGACTACAGAACCATGTTTTCTGCCACCCTATAAGAAAGCAGTGTGTAGTTCTTCACAAGAATGTCTTGATTGAGAAAAATTTTAGAAGTGAAAGAAATGCATCCTACAACCATAATTTCAGGATCCTTATGGCAGTTGAAGTGCAGTTTCTTAAAGAAATTACAGCACAAAATATCATTATCATATTCACATCCAATATTCAGACAATTGTGGTATATCGAATTGCTACTCATCTATTTTGTAAAAGTGTATGTTGTTGAGTGTTTGCATGTGTTTGTGCATCCTCTTGTCACTCCCTATATAAGATGATGACAACTACGAAGAAAACTCTACTTTTCTTTTAAAAAATCTCTGTACGTGAGTTGCAAATTCACATGTGAAGTGGCAGGGTGTGAGACCCAAAATTTTAGTTTTCTTTTCATCTTAATAAAAATTCTTCCTTTCATCAAATGTCAACCATCCATCTACAATAAACAAACAAAAACCCTAAGCCTAACATACTCAGCCACCATCCGTTCACCAAATTATTTGCTGATGTCACTGCTGACATCAACCAGGTGGAATCGAGTTGTTTGACAGTTCACCTGCAAGATCTACAACCATCTGCAAAGGAGACAACTAATTCAGACCCTACATTGATCTATACAGTTGAATGCTAATTTCTTCACCCCTCAAGGTGAGTTCTTAACATTTCCTTGTCTTAACTGTCAATTTTTGCATCTATGTGGAACTGCATCACACTTATAATTGGTTTGATTAATGCTATGACCTAGATTTTATTTGCATTATTATTTATTTTGAGGTTACAAAAAGCACTAGGCGGCCTAGGCGCTGGACCTAACGCCTAGAGCCTAAGCGCCTAGGCAGAAGCCTAGGTGAGACCTAAGCGTTTTCCTATTTTTCACTTTTTAACTACAATTCTGATAGTCAATGCCAAGTTATCGAAAGCTTAGGCGCTGGACTAACACCTAGGTATATTTCTTAAGTGGTGGTGGAGGTTTTGCTAAACATCGGAAGAGGTAGAGGAGGTATTCTTAGTTGGAGGAGCTTGGAGGACGTGGAGGCTACAATGAAGGAAATCACGATCAATGCCTAAAAGGTGCAGTCCATGTAGACAAACCACCTAGGCGCTCATAAAACCTATGTGGACAGCCTAGGTACCGCCTAGGCACTAGGTAGGCGGCTAAAGTACCGTCTAGGCCTAGACGGCCTAGGCATACGCCTAGGGGGCTAGGCGGAGGCCTTTTAAAACATTGATCTATTTCATCATCTATATCACATAAGATGTTGGCCTTTTGGATGCATGCATATAGGTTATGTCTGGAACTGAATTTATCCATGTGTCCAGTGGGTCCATATCTGCTTTAGTCATCCCAATGTACCTTATCCTGCGTCATACAGTTTGCCAAAACTTAAATGAACCTAGGAGAATACACGACCATGTATCAAGAAGCTAATGACGTCAACGCGTCAGGTTAAAAACAAAAAAAAGGTTAGCATGATAAAGTTGGAGTGAACTAAGAGACAAGGGAGGCTATGAAGAAAGCTTTAAGAATGCCTAAGAACTTGTTCTTGGTAGTACAATTTAATATGTAGAAATAAAAGAGGCAAGGCATCAAAGGAATGGCTTCCATTTTAATAGTTCAAATTAACTATAGAGTATTTACATACAGGTATTTGACTATAATTCACAATATTAAAACTGTCTATCAGAAAAATAAATAAATAAATAAGAAAAATGATAAAAAAATAAAAATAAAAATTATAGTTTGCGAGTGAATTAAGTGACAACCTACACTTTAAGATAACATTCTAACCAAGAACAACATAGCATCACAAAATAGAAGTTAGCTAAGCAAATTACAAACACTATAAGGAATTTATTTTTTCAAAAGAGAAATTGAGTTAGAAACCTCTTCTTTGAGGAGATTCTCAAGCTCCATTCTGCAATCTTCAAGCCTCCGAACATCAGAGCTATCAACAACCCAAACTAATCCATCAGTCTGCTCAAAGTAATTCCTCCAGTATGACCTAATGGTCTTCTGCCCGCCAACATCCCATATGTTCAATGAATACCTACACCATTTTTTCCAAATTCTACACAAAAATCAATAAAATTGCACCAAAAAGATGCAAACTAAAATCAGGTTTCTAATATCAAAATGACAAGGCGTGCAATTTTTTATTAAAGACACAAGATCAAAAAATTTAACAAAATGGCAGCATAAATTGACTCAGATCCTAAATGAACCAGAAGATGAAAATTTGAGAGGGGATCACTGTTATATATAGCGGTAAATAGCGCCGCTAAAAGCGTTAGCGGTCCCTTCCCGCTACGCTATCGCTCAATAGTAGCGACACTACGAAATATGCGCTTTCCGCTCACAAAAGTGGCCAATAGTACGCCATAGCGGTAAATAGCGAATGATTGCGGGCAAAATCCACTTTTTGACCGCTATTTAAAAGTGGTTTGAGGTGTAGTTTTTTAAAATTAAACCCGACCCGCAACCACTGCATCCCACCGCCTCCCGCGATTTTTGGCATATTCTCGCTGCCTCCCACAGCCTCCAGCACCTCCCTCAGTACTTCCTCTCACCTCATCTCGTCGTGAGCTCCTCTTACTGCAGTCCTCTCACCGCTCAGCTCAGCTCATCTTCTCGAAGACGATAACTCTTTGACTCCTTCTCTAGACGTCTTCGTATTATATGACAGTTACATGTCTATTTCATGTTTAGAATCTTTAAATCATCAAATATACACTTTTAAATTTTCTAGATTTTTCTATAATTTTTCTTATTTTTTTAAATATTTATACATATCTAAATTAGACCGCTGTTTGACTTTGCGTTTTTTACCGCTATTTTGCCGCAATAGCCCTAAATAGTTTTAGCGATGTCTTACCGCTATGCGACGCTATCCGCTATCGATAAACTTGGAGGGGATTCATGAACAAGATTTAATTTTTAAGAGAGGGTAGGCATTAATTACTTTTGGTATTTGATAGTTTTGATGTTGAATCCGAGGGTCGGGCTGATGACACTGGTGTCCTCGCCATTGATTCTGAGAACTATCGTCGTCTTACCCGAGTTATCCAGCCCCCTGCCCAGATTTTTGAATAACATAACAAAATTAAGTAATTGAAGAGAATAAGAGAATGAGAAATTCGAAGAGAGAGAGAGACTTACACCATTAGGATTCGCATCTCCTTCTCCTTCCTTTTTATTTTCCTTATGATGCTCAGAAGTCCCATGATCGCTGATATGAGAGGAAGAGAGATAGATGAGGTCTGAGCTTGCTGCCAAATATGGGTTTTTTCTCTGCGTGCTAACAGGTAAACAGATAAATTTACACTTTTTCCCTTGCATCTTCTAAAGATTGCGATTTGGTTTGTTTCCCCTTTTTCCTTAACAATTGGCGCAAAAATTAAGTGGCTTTTTTCCCCTAAATAGGCCCTCTCCCTTCTTCCAATCTAATTTTAATTAGTCCATTGCAAAGTTTATTTCTTTTCTGAATTAGAGAAAACTGCGAGTTTTCTCTGCTCTCAATTAGTGTTATGTCATTGAGAAGAATTTCAGTTTAAAGACAACTGAAATTTTCAGATTTGAGTCATATATTTATATTTCTCTCTTTTATGTTTTTTATATTCCTAAACAATCTAATTAATTTTTCAAATTAATGTTTCTTCATCCTTTAAGTTAATTATTTTTATTCGATTCCTCAGTTAGATAAGTAATAGAAGACTTTGATTTAAATTCATCTGTCTACATTATTTTATTTTGAAGTGATTAGTTCATGGTTCGTGGCCATGGTAATGATTCTCTTAGCTTAGTTAGTGAGTGAAAATGCACTAACCACAATAAACAATACTTTCTAATTTATTTGATCAACATTTGAGAAGGATACAATCAATTCCACTTTGAATGATTTATTAAGCAACATTAAAGAGAAAATTGAGGATGCTAGACCCATAATACTTTGTGACCAGTCGCCGCTTATTTTAATTTTAAAATGAGTAGTATTAATCATTATAGAGAAGTATGCCCCTTTTTTGTACAATTGGAAACAGATTGCAACATAAAATAAAATTGTTTACGGGGTTATATCCATAATTCAGCCCTTTTTTGTGTGTGTGAGGGGGGGGGGGGGGGTGAAAGAGGACGTGGCTACAGGTGTAAATTGGCATCCACTTACAGCGACTATCAATATAATTCCTCGATGAGGTATTGGGCAATGACAGAGTTTTGTAATACGCTCTAATACAGTAATACCTATATTTTTTGTCACATTACATTTGCCTAACAAACTCTACTACTGTAATACCTGTATTTTTTGTTACAATAAATTTTTTGCCGTTTATATTAAGGCTAAATTTTACAAACACCCCCAAAACATTGATGTGATTCCCACAAAACCTCCCTGAACTTTGTTTTTCCCACTAAATGCCAAAACTTTTCCCACAAAACCCAACAACTCAAAAGAGCCTCAAATAACCCCTAAAACTTTTAACTTTTTCTAAACCCCTCCAAAAAGCAATGAGAAGAGGAGAAGATGAGCTCCAGAGAAAACAATAAAAGAATAGAATTAACAATAAAAGAATAGAATTAGGTAGAGTCCAGTTAAAAGAGAACTTTTTGGGAGTTTTCTGGAAAGAATTAAAAGTTTTAGGGGTTATTTGAGATACTTTGGAGTTGCGAGATTTTATGCAAGAAGTTTAAAGGTTTAGTGCACTACTACAAAGGTTGTCTGCCCCAACAGTTATAACCGTTGTGACTGATACTAACCCCAATGGTCAAACCCGTTGGGGCAAATCGCGTTGGGGCAATTTCAGCCCAACGAGTGTTTCATCTGCACCAACGGTTATAGCCATTGGTGCAATTAATAAATTAGTTTTATTTTCAAATTCAGCCCCAACGGGTGCTTCATCTGCACCAGTGATTCACATACATCCAATCTTTAACTCTGATATAGTCATATGCCATGCTAACCTAAATAAGTCAAAGTTAGCGATAACAACTCTGCAAATTATGCACACTTGCATTAAAGGACAAAATTAGAAATCCACAAATATCAAATAGACATTCTACAATACTAACATATTATACTACATGCCTACTTAGAGAAATCTAAAAAAGAGCAAGTACACAAGAAATGTCTTTTCTTGATAGAACATGTTAAGATATAATTATAGAGATCAGAAAGAAACTATGGATAGCTATATATGAAACTTCACCGTATAAATAACTCAACAATATAGCTTTAGGGTCTCATTCACATGTCTCCTAAGAAATTCTACAATACTGGGATATCATTACTGATTTTTAAGTATTACATAACATTTGTGGGAGAAGCTTAAAACCTCCAACTATTAATTCCTAGAGCTTGGATATGTCATGTGCCTCACCAAAAGATTTACATTGAAAATCCAAATGAAAAACTGTATATTGGCAAAGTTATGATTTAAAGAATTGAACCCTGAAAAGTATCAAAATCCAAGGGTGCAGTGTATTCAGCATGTCATTTTGGAAAAAATTATAATCTTCATCTAGAGAATGCATCATAATAACCCATTAAAGTTATGATTTTAACAGATTTAACTACCATGAAGAGTATCCAAATCCAAGAGTTCAGTGTATTTACCAATGCGTTTCGGAAAATTTTGTAATATTATTGAGAGAGTTCATCATAACAACCAATTAAACTTATGACCTTAAGAATTTAACCATAATGAATATCCAAATCCTAGAGTTCAGTGTATGAATTAAAAACATAACATCAATGGATTACTGTGATTTTAGCCATTTACTAACTAAACTGGAACATGATGCCCATAATTTCAGAAAAAATTCAGAAAATACCCAAATTAGCCTTAGGGTTTTGAGGAAAAGAACTTACAAGTGAGGCGGCGAAAATGAGGAGCAGGAGAAGCGGCGAAAATGAGGAGCAGGAGGAGGAATTACGGTTGGGGTTCTGAGGAGAGAGAGGAGGCGGGGAATTACGGGTTTTAAGGGGGGATTTCGTCTAAGTTTTTGAGAGGCCGCGGAAAACCGACGATGGCGGCGAGCTCCGAGAGGAGGCGTGGTGCTGTTGGGGTTTTTAACGAGAGAGAAAAAAGGGGTTGGGTTATTGGTCGGGACAAATTGGGGACAAACAAGAAAATTGTTCCAATCAAAAAATTTTATTTCATTGGGATATTTTGAGTGGGGGTAAAGTAGGATAAATTGGGGCTCAGGGGGGTTATTGGTTGGGACAAATTGGGGCTAAGTGGGAAAATTGTTCTAAGGGGGTGTTAGTCAATTAGGATATTTTCATGCAAAATAGGATAATTGTTAAAGTAGAATAATGTTTCGCTAGTGGGATATTTTAGTGGGATAACTAGGAACAATTTTGTGAAGCGGGATATTTTGATAAAATAACGTGGGATAAATTTTTATAATCATGAAGTATATATTTATGCATTTTGAAGATATAAATACTATTTATGTATTTTAAACTTACTATTATTGATTGATAATTGCTTACAAGAATGTTCTTTATTATTAAATAACTTTTAGTTAGACTATAAGATATTGATAATTATTATTATGATGATGGTCTAATGGTGGTGATAACCATAATAGGAAATAAGTAAAGAAAAAAAGAAAATTAAAAAATAACAAAATAAATATGAGTTCTAGTTTTTTACCACCTAGTTCCAAGTTAAAACTTAGAATAATTTGAGAGACTAGAACTCTCATTTTTGTATAGAAAAATGAAAAAAGTGGGATAATTTTGTACCATTATCCTAATTCTAGTTTTGTTAAAGTTCTACTTGACTAACACTGTAAAATTTTATTCTAGTTTTAGTTCTATGTGACTAACACCTTAAAATTTTGTTCTAGGTTTAGTTCTATGTGACTAACACCTTAAAATTTTATCCCACAAATTATCTCAGTTCTAATTTAAAGTTCTAGGTGACTAACCCTCCCTAATGGAACAATTTTATCCATTTGGGATATTTTGAGTGGAGCAAAGTGAGATAAAGTGGGATAATGAGACAATTTGAGCCTTTGATTTGACAATTCATGTGAGATAATTGATGATGTGGTACCTTATTAAAATATAATTTTATCTATTAATTACTTCTAAATTAACTTATCCAATTGGTTTAGTATATTAAAATATATTATGTTGTACTATAATTACTAATTAATATTTATTAATTATTATATTACATTATATTATATTATATTAGCATGCTATACTATATAATAATTAATATAATATAAGATTAATATATTTAATATAATACATTATTTTATTTATACAAAAATATAATATGTTATACTATAATTACTCATTAATATTATTAATTATTATATTATATTAAATTATTTTTGTATCCTACATTATATAATAATTGATATAATATATGAACAATATATTTAATGTAATACTTTAATAATATATTATTTAATTTAATATATTATAATATAGTATCATAGGATATAATGTACTGTATAAAATATTATAATATTTTACTTTATATATAATAACTATAATAATATTTTATATAATAATATATGTTATTAAAATATTATAATAAATATGTTATACTATAATTACTAATTAATATTATATAATATTATTAATATATGTTATTAAATTATGTTATTAAAATATTTTATAATAATATATGTTATTATACAAAAATATAGTATGTTATACTATAATTACTAATTAATATTATATAATAATATATGTTATTAAAATATTATATAATATTATAATAAATATGTTGTGCTATTATATAATATAGTATGTGATATTGCGTAATAATATATAATAAATATCATAAAATAAATTATACATATAAATTAAACTATAATAATATTTTATTTTATTACATGATAATATAATATAATATATTGAATATATTATTACTTTATACTTTATATATCATGTCATATATTTATAATATAATTAGCATGTATTAGTTTAAGTAATATAAAAAGGTTTGAAAATTATCCCAATTGCCTTCAAAGTGGAACAAAATTGTTCCAATATGGAGGATGGGATAAATTTTTACTATTAGGACAATATTTTTGTATATGAGTGGGGTAATTTTATCTCAAGTGGTGAAATTGTCTCACTAGTGTTCCAAAAAACCAATAACACAAAAATGTATTATCCTTGTTCCATTGTCCAAATGAATAACACTATGAAATAGAATCCCCAAAATTATCTCATTATCCACCAAATGTCCCAATGAATAACCCCCTTAGGGTGGGTTGTTGGTCGGGACAAATTGGGGTAACTGAGATAATGAGATAATTTGAGCTTTGATTTGACAATTCATATAGGATAATTGATGATGTGACATCTTATTAAAATATAATTTTATCTCTTAATTAATTCTAAATTAACTTATGCAATTGGTTTAGTATATTATTATAATATAAACATTATTTTTCTTTAAATTAAAATACAATATGTTGTACTATAATTACTAATTAATATTATTAATTATTATATTATATTATATTAATATGCTACATTATATAATAATTGATATAATATATGAACAATATATTTAATATAATACTTTAATAATATATTATTTAATTTAATATATTATAATATAGTATCATATGATATAATGTACT
>BQKN01065258.1:16231-28049 GCA_022839385.1 Asparagus kiusianus
ATATATCCCAAATAAACCAAAAGTCAAATAGAGAGAAAATTAGAAAGTCAACATGCAGACATTGGTTATGTACTCGTGCAGGCCGCCTAGGAAGTATGCTCTTTATAGTATATTTCCAAGAAGTGAGCACTCTATAGCACCTGAGCTATCGCGCCTTAGTTCTCGAACAAACACATTTAGATATTTACTAAAAATGTTTGAACAGATGAATCCTTAGAAATAAGAGAGATAATTGGTCATATTTCTATAGAGAATGGAGAGTTGGTTGCTATTATGACTATTACAACCATCCCATTTGAGTAATATATTGTCATGTATTGTAATGCCCCGAGCCCGCGAACCCTGGCGCGATGTAAGCCGTGGGAGTCACTGAGTGTAGCATGTTGTTTGGCTCAAACTACTGCTAAAATCGATTAGTAGATGCTACAATTGAGTCTTTTAGCTTCACTATTTAAACACTTATTTTTTCTTACCACTAAAAGATGTGGGACTAACATTGGGGTGTCATAATCATCCCACCTTATATATACGACGTTCTTGTCACGACATGATAATTGACACATCTTAGTATCACACAAGGCGATGTGGACTCTAGAGGTGATTCCTACTGCACTTACATGATATAACATTTAGCTCCTCATAGCACTTGGCTTTACACTTATGGCTGGCAAACTGCTCTGATACCATTTATCACGCCTCAAGTCCGCGAGCCCATTGGCGCGATGTAAGCCAGATGACCCACTAAGTGTACCGCATTGTTTGACGCGAACCACTGCCAAAGTCGACGAGCCGATACTACACTTGAGTCTTTTAGCTTCACTATTTAAACACTTACTTTCTCTTCCCACTAGACGATGTGGGACTAACATTGGGGCATCACATATATTCTCTCAATTTTCCAAATTGGAATGAAATAATGAGTGTATTAAAAGCAATAACAAAAATGAAATCATCAAAGAAATAATTTTTTTAACTCCCCTTTTCTCATCATCCGTCTATTTCCCCAGAGGTTGTGTTTGGGGGAACAGAAATGAACAAAGCTTTATATGCCGTTTGCACTCCTATATGGTGAATTTGCTATAGGTAATTTATGACTTTGAACCTCCAGTTAGTTATAATTGTTGCAAAGTGAGGGGCAAAATGGATACACCTTGATTCGGACCTATTTAGTAGATATTAGAAAAGCAAACATATTATACACCCATCCATTGAACAAATAAGTTGGAGCTATAATGACCTTGTTTGTAAGAGAAACATGTGCATCTGTACATGATACACATTAAATAAGGGAAAATAATTAGCACATGGTTTTTATGTATGGTGACCTAGACACTTATGGCACTCTTGATGCAAAAGTTAAGCCATGATGGGACAGGCTTTCTAGTATCTGACATGGCCATGTATTTACTTGTTATAATTGGTGGTTAAAAGTCTTATGCTTGTGGTTGTTGTACTATGCTCTCACAGGGGGACACTGAACACATGCTTTCTCATGTGTGTAAATACAATTACATGTTTCGTTTTGAAAATAAAATGAACCTCGAGGATCTAAGAGACTCAATCTAGTTTACTTTGTGCATGCAGGGTAAAAGCACTCAAATAGAGGAGAAAGAGGCCTCAGAGTAAACTATATTTCAGCTCTGCCCGATTTTTTTTGCATCCAAAGTCTTTGATTAATATGTTTTGCTTGGTTTATTTGGTCATGCAGATGTGAACGATCTCAGAAGTCCCTCGAGAATAATTCCAAAAGATCTCATAGTCCAGAGTTTCATGAAGAATCACCCACTAAGAGGCATCATTCAGATGTTGAAAATAAGAGTGGGATGATGGTGAGTTTAAGAATCACCAGAGCATCAGTGAGGGAAACTATACGTGAATCAGTTCCCTGTCCAAGGCGATCTGCTCGTCTACTGAAGGTTTCTTCTAATCTGCTGAGATTTTTCATTTTCTGTTCCTTTATTTGGATAACTGGTAATGTAGCTCTCATGGTTTGATGATGGCATATGCTAAGTGATGCATAAGAATTAACTTCCGTAAGTTAGGTGTCTGCATGTATGCAAGTTGACACTTGGTTCTTATATAGGACCATACTTCCCTTGCATGCAGTAGTATTAAAGTAATCCCTTACGGTGGCATAATGAAAGCCTTCTTTTATGTCCCAGGCTCCCAGCTTCTCTTCTGACCACTTACCCAACATGTACTGGTCATGCTCCTCCATATCTATTCTTGGTCCATTGTTCACACTTATATTTAAATTTTTACTAGTCCCCTACAAGTTTAGTCTAATAATTTATACATTAGTATGTCTTTAGGTAAGTATATCGGTTTTGGACTTGAGATTTTCAATGCTAGAAAGGTGAATTCTTGTTCTTTCGAGTTCTGAGAATTTCAGTCATTAAATTTGAATCAGTGAGCCTATATCAAGATGCACTTTCTTTTTTTGTATTTCAATAGGTTTTTATAATTGGATGGGTGCATTATTCATTTCTGACACATCTAACCAGCTTTCAGATGCATTCAACGTAGCCTTTGGCCCTGTTCTATACTTGCACCGCTTCTAGATTTGTATTTTTACTATTTAAAGATACTAATTGTATATTAGCTAAGTGGTTTTCTTATTCTTTACATTTTCCAAATTTAGGTCATTTGAGCTCTAAGGAAAATTTATAGAAACATTACTGTTTTATGTTTACATTTCAAAGTTTTTGAGATAATTGAATGCCCTACACCAAACCATACCAATCCTACCAATATCAAGAACACAAACTTGTATCACATCAGACATATCATTCTAGTGAGAGAATATATTAAACGGTAATGGTGAGTGAAGAATAAATATTATGCATATTAACTATATCTGGTTACTTTTTGTAACAGATACCAATCAAGAATCTGGTCCAGACCCAGGTCTGATATGATCTGCATGCTCTCAAACGGATAGCAATTGCGAATACATTTTTGGAGTGGATGTGGATATAATAAACCTGATCCTCACCCTTCACCGAACATTAATTCAGACCTTGATGGTAGGCAAAGGGATCTAAGGATCCAATGACGGACCCCGACCTTGATCTGAATCGGAACTTGAACCATACATCATTCTCATGTTGTTAAGAATTAATAACAGCCCTACGTGTCCGTAAATATAAATTAATAATATACCTTAATTATGTTATTCATACTAAGTACTTTTAAGTCCTTGCTTAGAGCTCAGCATGTGTTGTTGAGATAATCATAAACCATCTAGAACCGTACTTGATCCTTACCCGACGAGTATCACATAGGATATCAACAGTATTTTGTGCACCCTATGCCAATACCAATGAGTACTGAAAGTATGAACCCTAGCAAAAACTCGATTCATCGCATGACTATGCATATGGACCAAATTCTAGATCTGTTTCATTCAAAGTGTGAGCATGGGTATGGAAGATCTGAATATGAATTTGGTTTCTTACCAGCCTTAACCTCTTGTTTGTTGGAGATCGAATGTGGAGGTTAAAGAAGGAAAGGGTAGTCATTCCAAAAAAGAAAAGGTTGATTCCATGCATAGTACCGATTTCTTGGAAATGGGTTTGCAAATCCTTTTATTCTTGGACAATCTAAGGTAGTTATTAGACTTCTTTTGCTGAATTTTGATGCCTTTTGATTGATAATCATGGAAAACTACTAATGGAACATGAGAAGTTTTGGCTATGTTGGAAGCGTATATAAATCAAAATGTTATCTGATTTTTTCCTTGATTTGAAAAAGAAATATTCAATATTTATTTAGCAATCTTGGTGCTATAAGTTTCGAATATTAACTACATGTTTCAAATATTATTCTTTGTCCTTTCTTTGAGCTCTAATATTTCCAACTTTGAAACATCATATTTCTTTCCATTAAATGATTCGAAGATGTTCTTAATTATTTGAGGAAGTTACTGAAACATCATATTTCTTGCCATTAAATGATTAGAAGATGTTCTTAATTATTTGAGGAAGTTACTGAAACATCATATTTCTTAGTTATTACTTAAAAGTATTTCTAAAAGGTCTCTTCCAAATTTGTTAGTAAAAACCAATCTCTGACCAGATCCTGAACATTGATGTTGAAACCAACTTTATCGCCTACAGCTACATGTTGGTTTTTCTTTATTTTATTTTCTCAAGATTCTATAGTTGGAAAGTCCAGAACCCAAGTAATTTTGTATGGAGTCACCAACCCAAACCCAACACGTTTTTGGAAAAGAGGTCCCTGGTTTGGCAAAACCTGGGTATTTCTTTTTCCTCAAGTCCCCTTACCAATGTGAAGTCTGCAACTTCAGCTCTCCCCAATTCAAATGAGATCCCTCATTTTTCCTAAAGTCGAAAGTTATGTTTTATCGCTTGGAACTCTTATGAGTTCTGAGCTTAGACAATGTTCTTGAACATTTGGATTCTAGTTCACGCACCTTCAGTTATGGTGAGTTCTGTGAAATTTTGTTATGGGGTTGTTGAAGTGAAGGGTAGTTAAAGTTATTGGGCATATTTTTTTTGGGAGAACTGACAACAGTGATTGACGAGTGACTGGGTATCTGATGCGCGCGTGTGTGTGTGGAGAATCTTGTTAGGGGTAGCCATTGATGGGCATAACTGTGCGGGTCATGTGCTGCGGAATGGGGTAGAGAAAGTAAATTGTAGGTAATACCAATGCACAGGGATTGTTATAAAAAAAAATCAAGTCTGTCGATTGTAAAACCTCATTTTCAAATATACTGGGTTTGGATCATTTATTTCAGACCAACTCATATGCATTCCGGAATCGCTATCTTTTTGACTCCTAGGGAACAAAAAAAATAAAAAGCTTCATGTAGGCAGGACTTTTGATGCCTACGGGGTAGAGTGTAGGTTGTCAGCTGTCCATATTTATAACTAATTAGAGCGCTTTTCACTAATATTTTGAAATTAATATTTACTCCAATAAACATACATTTCTTGGGAATCCTGTAACTTTCAAGTAAAGTAGTATGAATACTAAACTAAGAAGCATGAATACAAAACACCCGATGTGGCATTAAAAAACAAAAGAGAACGACTAGCATAACTTTCTAAAATACTCTTAAAGTCCCTTCCGCTATACAATTACAAAACTTCAAATTTGCGGCGAGGGTTGATGGCTATAACTTTACACTGAAACATGCCACTTGCAGGTTGAGAGCCCTTTGCATGGGCTGAAACCTGAACTATATTTACACAATGGTGCCTTTATTTCTTCTAAGATCTGCTTTAAACGTGTATTTGCTGGTAATTTTTCCTTTGTAATGTACTTCCAAAGTCATGGTGATGGTTGAGGGTTATATTTTTGTACTCTAACAAATTCCAGAAGAAATCAACAATAGCACTGTAAGTGAATCTTTCCATTACTAGGACTTCCTTCCTTTGTGGTAGTCTGTGACTTTGAATCTTTTCATTACACAACGAACGAAGGATTTTTCAAATTACTTTCCAAAAGTGCACTAATGCAAACTGATTATATAATGACTCCAGTCCATAGTCAAACACTGTTTCTTGCGCACAGGCCAATGCTCTTTTTTATCTTTGTGGGAGCTTCTCCCCCTACGTTAATGGTTCCTTTCTTCTTTCGTAAGAGCTTTCCTACAAGTTTTTCTCCAATAAAAATACCAAAACCAACCAAGAAGAAGTTTTATTTCTGATAAAATGTGTTTGTGTGCAGAATGGCTTTATGATAGAAGTTGTTGTGTTCCATGGTTAAACCATAGAGATATAGGATTAACTCTTTTCCATTTAAACTAAGCAGCCCTCTTCCACTTGTATATTAATTCGACATCTATGTCCTTGGATTGATGAATCTAACCTGATCTACCGCCAAGTTTATCTAGTGTTTTGATAGGTCGCAAAATGGAAATTTCTTTCTTAATATTGTCAAAGATTTGAAGAGCGTTTTTTCATATGTAACATTGATTTTCCTCAAGGATGGTTTAGCTGTGTCAAAGTGATTACTCTTGATCTAGGCTAGATAACATGTGTCGCAACATGCTAAATGCATTCTACTTTGTGATTGTCTACTGCACTCTTTTTTTGAGTTAAAAAATTATATTTTTTACTGAAAACCTGCCTGCCTACTTAGTTCATTCTCCTCTAAATTCTATTTAAGTTCTTAGCAAACAGTTTGTTTCAGGAAACTATATGTGTTCAACCTGCTATAAATGTAGACATTAATAATGCTTTTGTGTATGACCCCTTTCTCTTGCATTGTCTCCTAAACACTTGGCAGGAAAATTGAAGCAATGGATTGGATCAAAATCATCTTCTGTTATATTTGAAATTGAAGGCCATGACGGTTGCAATGAATTTACTTGCTTGCTCATGATCAAACTGCATAAATTGCTTTCGTTTAAGCGCAAGGAGGCTGAGATGACAGTCACATACAAGAGGCTTCTTTGGTTATCATGGTCGCTTAGTTCTTCACAATTTTTGCTGCATTCTTTTGACATTAGGATCTTTAACATTTATCATTGGAGACTATGTTTTTTTATTCCAAATTTAATTTGTCATATAGAAATAATACAACGTTTACATAGGAGCAGCAGCTACTGAGGTGATTGTTGACGCTGCGAAGAAATAATTATGAAGCCTTGCTCTTCATATTCGTTTGGAAACTTGCGAGGCTAGAGGTTTACTGAAACTTTCTGTGACTTGGACATGTGGTTGTTTATTTTATCTTACTCTCTTAAAGAAGATATATTGCAAGGATGTTGCTTGAATTATGCATGTGTTGCATCTGATATTTTGGTTGAAATCTTGAATTTTATCTGTGATTAGCCTAGTCTTTTATATTTGAAAGGTTTATACAAATAGTGCTGTGAATTTACCTTTCATGAAACTTCCTCAGTTACAAACAGTGGTAAGGGAAAAAAAAAAGAAAAAAGAAAAAAGAAAAAGGAAAAAAAAAAGCATTTCTTGCGTAGTATTGTTTCGTTCTTATTTCAACCTGTAAGCTATATTTAGGGGCTGTTTGTTTGGTTTCCTAAAACCCAAGAATAGGAAATGGGAGCCCAAGAATAGGAAATGGAGCTTCCATTTCCTATTCTTAACCATTTCCATCCCTAAAACTTATCCCAACATTCAATAAAATATTATTTTATCATCCAACTCATCTAATAAAATATTATTTTATCATCCAACTCATCTAATAAAATATTACTTTTATCATCCAACATCTAATAAAATATTATTTTTATCATCACATCATTCAACTCATCTCATTTCATCTCATCTCATATTTAAAAACCAATCACATCATTCAATAATATGGTGACTGTTAGGAATCTTGATCCCAAGATTAGTTTATTTTGATGATAACAAATATTATATGTTGTGTGTATTATGTGCTAACATTTGTTTTGCAGTATCAGAGCTATATCAACAATTATATTCAAAGAGATACTCAAAACATAGATGAGTTCAAGGCAAAATGAAGCAAAGAAGAAGATATACTTTATTGTCAAAATGTAATTTTATATTTTCTTTGCTTAGAAATTTGTACAAGCCTTGATCACTCATACACATGCACACACATAGTGTTAGAACATACTAACACATGCTTAGTATGTTGGTTAACAATAGGAATCCCCTATATTAGCCATTAGAGTTTATAAATATTGAGTGAGTCTTAAAACATGTCATTTATATCCCTTAGAAATTAGAATCTGGAAAAACTCAAAAGATCAAAGTTGTAGGTCTCTTCAAGAGCTTTCCAACAAATCTTAAATCACCTCATTCCGATATCGGATGAGAAAGTTACGGTCAAAATACTAAAGAAAAAATTCCAGAATCTGTGAGTTTACAGTGTAGTCGACTACTGTGCCTTGTAGTCGACTACTAAGCAATTTTCTGACTTCACAGAGTTTGTTTAGACTCAGTGTAGTCGACTACTATGACTTGTAGTCGACTACAGATACACTTTTTTAGATTTCAGGTTTTGAATAAGTGTCTGTTTATAGCCGTTTTGTGGACGTTAATTGGGTTTAAAATTATGTCATTTCAGAGGCTATAAATAGGTTTAAACATCAAAAAACAAGCACTAAATTTTGCACTTATAAGATTCACATATTGTGCAAATTAACTCTCTAAACTTTCAGTTTTTCAATCTGTTTTTCTATAAAAGAGAGTTTCTGATATTGCATTTGTTCCTATCATTCTTAAAGCTTGTTTAGGCAATATTCAGAGAGTTAAAAAGATTGATAAGCCATTATTACACGTTCACATCCACATCAAGGCTTATAGGATTGGAATTGTACATTGCTTCAAAGAAAGGTTCTCTCGGTTTATGAGAGGGGTTGATCTCTTGGTCTAGAGGTCGGTTTACAATTGGCATGGTCTTGTCAATTGGGTTTACAATTTGCATGGTCTTGCAAATTGGTCAGGTTTGCTTTTGATTTTGTAAGGTTTCAAAATCATAGTGGAAACTCTCAAGCGGGATTTGCTTGGGGACTGGATGTACACCGGGGAGGTGGAACCAGTATACATGCTTGTGTTTGTGATGTTCATTTTCTGAGATTGTCATTCTTTCTTTGCAATTTATAATCTACTTTGCATAAATTTTAAAAGAATACTATTCACTCCCCCTCTAGTGTTCAAGTGTATCTATTTCAGATCCTACAGTGACAACTCATCTCATCTCCTTAAACTTTCATCTCCACCCATTTCCTCAAAAAAAATAGGAAATGAGTTTCCTTAAGTGTGGGTCACATCATCCAATAATATAATGACAACTCATCTCATCTCATTTCTTTTCTTAATTTTAAGAATGAACCAATCACAATAAAAAAAATCTAAAAAGGAAAAGTCTTTTCCTTTTAAGTCTTTTCCTTATTTTTTTAGCCAACCAAACACAAGAAAAGAACCTCTAATAAGTTTTATTTAAAAATCACTCACATCATCCAATAATATAATGACAACTCATCTCATCTCATTTCCCTTTTACTTTTAAGAAGTAAACCAAACACAAGAAATGGACCAATATTTAAGAAAACATTTCCTTTTCTTCCCATTTCCAATTCTTTTAACAAACCAAACACCCCCTTAGCATTTTCCTCCGTGCCATTACTTTTAATAAACTTCATCCGGTTAGTCTCTTGCACGCACCTCTAATTACATTTGTTTTTCGTTTTAAAAAAAAAGAAAAGAAAAGAAAACAATTTTCTTACTTCATTTTCCCATAACTGCAATTTGATTGAAATTATTTAAGTTTACCTTTTGATAAGTATATCATTAATAAAAGAATGAAATCAATAGAATAAAATAGTTCCATTTTATTTCCTACTTTAGTAGATGGATAGATTATAATTTAACGGCATATAGCTAAAATGGGAGGAGCGAAAAAAAATACATATATATAAGGGAAAAATGTTTCAAGGCTCCTAAAAAAAGATTCAGATATGACCTAGTCTCACCAATTATTTCCATTAGCATTTAGCCCCAAAAAAGTATAAAAAATGTGGCTCGGTCCCAAAAGCCCATTTGTATACATGTATTGGGTGTATTTTGACCAACCTACCTAAAATGCCCTCATCTCTCACCCAGAAAATCTTCCTCTTAACCCATGGAGCTGGTGATCTGCCATCACAATTATTTGGCATCCAGTAGGTCCTCCTCTGCCGTCCCATTCGCCCTCCTCCGCTCCGCCGCCACCTCCCTCCTCGACTCCCACATCGCCCTCCTCCGCCTCTTCCGCCGCGCCGTCGGTCCTCCGTCAAGAGGTCGAGGATCAACTTCTCTAAGCTGATGCAGTGGCTCGTCTTCTTCGGCGCGTTCGTCCTCCTCCACGAGCGGATCGGCCTGCTCTCCCTGCCCGTCTTCCTCTTCTCTGGCTTCGTCTCCTACGCCTCTAGATCTCAGCCACAGGTAGGTAGTTATCAACAAGGTAAAATGTGGGGGGTTTGGGGTTTTTTGTTGTATGAAGGCATGGTTTCATTGATAAGATGATAGTTTTGAATGAAGACTTGAAGTTTGACATAGAAAGAATGAAGGCCCATATGCCCAATTCAATTTGTTCTTTGTTCTTTTTTTTAGTTGTGCATTTTGGAAACTTGAATGAATTTTATGTAAAATTTGGGATCTTATTGATACTTTGTAGCTTTTTGTGATTTTTGTCAAGGTTCATAACAGGTTTGTCTCTGTTTTATCCTGACATTTTAATTATTTTCTCTCTCTTTATTTGGTGATGACACCTTTTTTTTATGCAATATGCTCATTTGAGTAGAATTCACACATTAGAATGAAATCTGTGTTTTATCGCACAAATTGTTTTGGTTAATTAATAGACTTAATGGTTTGTAAGTTTGATTAAATGCATATGCATTTATATATCCTTGTTTTGATAGAAGCATGATATATATATACTTGTAAAAGGTGTTTTTCTTTGCCTGTTACAGTTTGTGAACTACTTTAGAAACGTTGACATTGAACATATATGCAGATCATGAACTATTTATGTGAAACACAGCATAGTTTAGATGACTTATATTTTCTTTTCTGATGTTTTTCACAGAGCTTGTAGGTTCTTCCTTTTGTTAGAAACATTACGAGGAGTTACAAGGAGTTGTGTGTGAGCATTAATGTTCGTATGAATGCAATGCAAAATTTCAAGATCAAATATTTGTTTGGGTTTTTGGTTAGGGGGTTGAGGAGGTTAGGGGACTAGGAGGGGGCAAAGATGGTTAAGAGGGATTATGAGGAGTGGGATGTCCATGGGAAGTGGGGGTAGGTTGAGGAGGGGGAGGAGGAGATGGAGGTTGTAGGTGTTTGATGAAATGCCCAAGTAACTCAGGTTTTTCATTTATTTTTTTCTAGGAGTTGGACACAATATTACATTCTGAGCCGCCACCAGAACCAAAGTATCAGCTGCGAAGATCAAGCTCAGCTTCTTTCTAAAGAATGCATGTATACTAAATTGTGTAGATTTGCATGGAGATTGGAGTGGTTTCTGTAAGATATTTGTATACTAAATAATATCAGCTGTAAGAATGTAAGAAATTTTGTGTAATGTACTTGTTTAGTTGAGGTATTCTGTTTTTGTATCCTGTTAATTATTTTGGTACTATAATAACTTTTAGCTTAAAAAGTAAGTGTTGAAAAGGTAAACCGTCAGACGAAAATGTTGACTCTAACATGAGCATGTTAACTTTCACTTGAAAACGTTAAATCTCAGTTGAACATGTTAACTTTTAACCGTACATGTTAACTTTCAGCCGAACAAGTTAACTTTCAACTGAACATGTTAACTTTCACTAGAATATGTTAACTCTTATCTGAAGATGTTAACTTCAAGCTCTACATGTTAACATATAGCTCAACATGTTAACTTTCACGTTAATAATGTTAACATTCAGGCGGATATGTAGTTATTTTCCATTTGAACCTATTAAAAATATGTTGTATCAAAACAAAATGTAGATATATGGTGGCAAAATACCATAAATACAATAACATGTGTAGTTTTCCATCCACACTAAGACAAAGCCTTGCATTTATGATGATGATAACACTAGAAAGTAAAACAAAATGATTATATGCTGCTAAAAAGTTGATATTGTTGTAGACTTTTGTAATTTGTAAAGTTTTAAGACTAATCATATGCTTGAAATGAATATGTTAACTTTCACCTGAATGAGTTAACGTTCATGGGAACATGTTAGCCTTCTGCTCTTTACGCTAACATTTATTAAAAATGGTTAACTTTCAAATATTCCCAAAGCAAAATAATCATAGAAGACCCAGAACCTCCTCAAACTTTCCCATCTCACATAAGCTACCAACAACAACTAGATACA
>BQKN01065258.1:33049-47843 GCA_022839385.1 Asparagus kiusianus
TTGTATCAAAACAAAATGTAAATATATAGTGGCAAAAATATCAGAAAATACAATAAGAATAATAAAGGTCAAGCTTGCTGTATTGTTTGTCATCCACATCAACTGTTTACACAACTAAACTAATATGCACAATACAGACATGCACACATGTTTTGGTTCAACCAATCATTTTTTAGAATAGCTTTCTCATATCCTTATCAAATGTCTCTACTTGATTCTTCTGTTGACATCCTTCTATTAGAAGTTCAGCTGCTAGCCTGGCACGGATGGCATCATACTCAGCATCGGGAGTAGTTACTTAATTCGTATCAACCCCATGGATTATAGCCTTCATATATAACGGAACGAAAATTTCACAATAAAAACTGCATGATATAAAGTAGCAAGCTAGTTAGATATATGATACTGTATAAATGAAAAAGATTAAATTTGTGAATTACTAACATTCCAGTCTGTTGCTCTGATATAATTTTAAAGTTTTACATAACAAAACGATGGTGAACAAATAAAATTAATTTATAACTTCAACATATAAATTTAAATAATTACTCCAAGCAAGGTATATATCTTACTGTTCTAGCTAGAGCAGAAAAATTCAGCAACTTTCTGCATGCATTGATTTGCAGACGTTGTTACCTCCTCACTCTGGAAAAGATCAGCAGCTCGCTCAAAGTAGTCCATAGCCTTCTCAATGTCTTGTTCTTTCTCGTATAATTCACCAAGTTCCCGCGCACACATGTAACCCTTAGTCAGCATAGCAAGCGCATGACTTTTCAGAACATTTCATAGAGGACTCATTAAATCTAGACCGAGGACACCATAATAATCTCAATATAAGCAGCTAATAGAGGGGTTGTATATATAACATGATCCACAACTAAATAAAAATGAAATTAGCAACATAATGCATATGGAAACAAATATTCTAAATTTTCCACTTAGTTTAAGGTCCAACAAGTACTCTGATCTGCTACGTTGCAATATCTTGCGACCATATTTAATCTGCCGATCTCCAAAAAGAGATTTACAACTTGGTTTAGGGAATTATCAGCATCTGCCTAAGACATGAGAAATAATATCAATAGACCTTTAAGGGAGAACAAACCTTTAAGTGACAATTCACTAATTTGATGTACACGGCACCAGCTCTCTCCCCTAAGCCAAATACATCAAAAAGAATTTTTTAAAATTAATTAATAATTGAACCAATAAAAAGGACTGGAAACTCTAGAATCCCCTAATCATTTGGATGATCGTGATTCAAACCGACCGAAACAAACAAACTCTTACAGTTCTTGGCGAGCTTGAAGCAATTGGCGGCCTTCTCGTACAAATCGACGACTTCATCGGTTTTGGATCCAAAAAATGATCGTAATGCAAATGTTAGTAGCATGCATTTGTAATTGTAGCAGTTACTATCGAAAAGCTAAAAAAGAAACCCACTTGGGCATTTCATCAAACACCTACAACCTCCATCTTCTCCTCCCCCTCCTCAACCTCCACCCACTTTCTATGGACATCCCACTCCTCATAATCCCTCTCGACCATCTTCGCCCCCTCCTCGTCCCCCAACCTCCTCAACCCCTAACCAAAAACCCAAACAAGTACTCGTTCGGCACACACCCACCTCTCTTCATCAACTCATAAACCTCCTTCGCCTCCCTTCCCCCACCATCACCTTCAGTAACCCCACGGTCCCCCTCAAATCCTCCCCCTTCACCCCTCACATTCCCCTCAACTCCCCTAAAACTCCCATCAAGAACCTGTCAATCTCGCCGTCGAGGTCACCGTTGCTGTTGGTTCTTGACAGAGAGTTGAGGATGTCGGCGTAGAGGGAGAAGAGAGAGAGAGAGGGAGAGAGCAGTTTCTCCTTGTGGTATGTTGGAAAGATAAACATGAGCTGAAACACAAGTACTTTATGTATTGGGGGCTTTGTCACCCAAAACATAATACGGGGGGCTAGTCACAACAGATTTTTTATTTTGGGACCTTAAAACATTTTTCCCTATACATAAATGTAAAAAGCCCTCACGCAGGATCGAACTACGGACCTTCAGTTTACAAGACTGACGCTCTACCACTGAGCTATAAGGGCGGTTTTCGTCAACGCCTTCTATAGGCGGTCCTTGTCTTTACAGACCGTGGCAAAACCCGTACTCCTCTTTCTCTCTTCTCCCAGCAAAAAAGAGGGATAAAAAAAAAGAGAAAATCAAGAGGAGGAGGAGAGAGAAGTAGAGAACGATGTCTGGTCGATTACTGAGAAGAGTTCTCAAAGAACAAGAACAATCCCCCGTATCGGATCCAACCCCTGAATCCGAACCTGATTCCCCCCCCGCCGCCGCCGCTCCTTCTAGAAACCCCTTCGACCTCCTCGACGACGGCGACGGCGACGGCGACGATAACCAGGTGAGCTCGAAACTAGGGTTTTGATTGCGTGAGAAACCCTAACTTTTTTTATAGCATTAGAAACCCCAATGCTTCTAATTTTCGCTGCTTTTAAAACACAGGGTGGGGAAAAAACCAAAATCCTATGATCGTCTTATTGTAATTTAGAGGATTTGTGGGACTTAATATGCCGATATCAAATATCGGGAGGATTTAGGAAATTAATGTTTGGTGGAAATATCCTTTCTCGTCTCATGGATTAGACTATTATTTCTCGGCTTTAGGTAACTCTCTGTTATATTTTTGATATATAGATTCACTTTGTTCGAGGAGTATTTTCGTTTTTTGGCGCAAGTTCCCTTTGTAGAAAATTATGTTGGAGCATAGGTTTGTAAAACATACGAGATGCTAGTCGTTGTTCGGCAATGTTGGTATGCATTTTTCATTGCGTCTATTCTCAACGGTGTCTGTTCGCTTAGGTTGGAATAGATTCATATTGCTTGAAGTTCCAAGTTAGTCGGCTTGGTTGTATATCAGTCTAGGCGATAGATCAAACCTTGATAACAACAAATGCGAGTTGTGTTTAGAAGATTTGATTTTGTGGTTCACTATGTTGTTAATCTCTTAGGGTTTCCCCTAATTGCGCAAGCGAACTAATTCACCTTATGAAAATAAATTATTTGTTACCGAGGCATGCGCCCCTGGCGTGGGGCGCTGCGGGCTGGGACAATTGCGCCCCGCACCAGAGGTGGGGCGCTACACGCATCGTGTACGCCTCACGCGTGCCTCGTGTGCGCTTGGCACCTGCGTCATGTAATAGACTCTTTCTTATGTTTTTTTTAAAATAATTTACATATTACATATTTACGTCATGTAATAGACTCTTTCTTGCTAGTTGCTAATCCATTCTCCATCTTTTCATGTTTAACCTATAAAAATAAAACAGTAATTAGTAATTTAGTATACTTGTTTGCTAATTGTAACTTCCTTCTCTAATTAGCATGCTAACTAGAAAATTATGAACATATAAATATGTAATTGTAACCTCCATTCTCTATCTTTTCATGCTAACTAGCAAATAGCAATTAAGAATGCTAACTAGAAAATTATGAACAATCATGTTTTTTTAATCACTTAATTGTTACTTAAAAATACATATATTATAAATAAAAATACATATTTCTTATTTGTTACTTGCTGTTTTGTTTCATAGACTTTTGCTTATGTTGGAGACTATCTTGCATTGTGATTTGTGGAAACTTATGAACTTTTCTATGTTATGCATGGTAATGAAGACTCTTTCGTGAATTAGTAGGTGAAATTATATTTCTTGGTGTTTTTATGTGATAATTTATAAATATGTTGCTTATATGCTTCTTTGTTTTATGTTAGAAAATATTAGTTTGAGTTGTGCGCATCAATTCAGTGAGGCGCGCGCATCATTGTGCGCCTTGCGCATGGTGCGCGTAAGGGGCCTTTGCGCCCCGCATTGCGCCTTGTGCCTCGATAACAATGCGAGACAATGAGAAAAAAAATCTAAAGTTAATCACCGGATTCTACCATGACTTGTACATTCTATGACTGTTTGAGATAAAGGTTTTGTGTTGTTGTTATATCTTGCATCGCTGCTTGCTAGTAGATATCCATATTACTTTAATTCCTGAGGATCTGAACTTGAACTTTCATAATTACATGACAACTATAGAAATAGAATGAGCAGATGGAGAGGAAATTTAAATTATTATACTAAATTTTTTTCGTACTTGATATGACACTACTTGACACTCCTTTTACATGGTTGCAACACTCTCCAGTTGTTTCATGGCTTGTACATGTACTTCTAAATTATGTCTCTGGATGGGACATTTTTCTGATCTTATAGGACAGTGGATAGATAGATGGTTAAAATTGTCTCCTGATATGACCTTGGCTACCAAATAAAGAACAAACAAGAAACTATTCTTATCTACTTAGCATATAATGCTGATCGCTGACAATGAAATCATATATCCTGCAAGTGTCATCTGCATTTAATGAACAAGAATGTGACACACCAGCTAAGATAATATGATTCATGATAAATATCACTTTATTACCAGCTCCAGTCCTCAATGATCTCTGTTTTCACAGAGTGCACGTTGTGATGTGTAATTTACCCTTTTCACTGTAGTCAGATGAGATATTAGGTGCCCATTGATAGTGCAAAACTGATGTTGGACTTTTTATCATGAGTTCTCACTGGGGAAAGAAGTCATATAGTCACTGTTATAAATAGCGGTAAATAGCCCCTCAATAGCGACACTAATAGCGTTAGCGGTCCCTTTCCGCGACGCTATCGTCCGCTACGCTATCGCGCAATAACGGTGACATATTGCGGAATATGTCTATTCGCAAAAGCGGCCAATAGTGTGTCATAACGGTAAATAGTGAGCGATTGCATTCGAAATTTGCTTTTTGACTGCTATTTAAAAGCGGTTTGAGTCTTATTTTTTAAAAAAATTAAACTCAACCCTTGACCATTTCATTCCACCGTCTCCTGTGATTTTCAGCATACTCCCGCCACCTCTCATAACCTCTGGCACCTACCTTGATACTTCCTCTCACCTCCTTCACCGTGAGCTCCTCTTAGGGCAGTCCTGTTACCGCTAAGCTCTTCTTCTCGAAGACAACTTTTTGACTCCTCCAATCATCTTCGGTATTATGTGATGGTTACATGTCTATTTCATGTTTAGGATCTCTTTAAATCATCCAATATGTACTTTTAGATTTATTAGATTTTTCTTTAATTTTTTTTAGTATTTATACATATTTGAATTAGACCGCTATTTGACTTTACGTTTTTTACCGCTATTTTGCCGTAGTAGCTCGAAATAGCCTTAGTGATGCCTCACCGCTACGCGACGCTATCCGCTATCGATAACCTTGCATATAGTAGATTCAGATATAGGTAAAACAATGCTTCATTGTTTCTAATACATACTTTATATGTTTTCATGTGATTTGTTTTGTTGCAAATAAAAAAAAAATCTTATTCTCCATTCTTAGAAACATCTAATTCTGGCTCCATTTATATTTGTCCATTTTAGTGTTTGATGTTTTAACATTTGATGCAGAAGGATGAAGAGGAAATTGTCGAGAAGGTCATTGAACAAGAATATCCTGTTGTCAAGAACAATTCTGATGTAACAACTGCATCTAACCGTAAATCTAAGAAAAAGAAGAAAAAGAACAAAGATTGCTTGACATCTACAAAAGTCAAAGCTGAAAAGTCAATCGATTCAGTTCTAGCTGATCTATCTTTTAACACAAAGTCCTCTCAGGAAGTTGAGATTGAGAATAGTAGAGCTCAGAAAAATGAGGTTCAGCCTGGGAAAAAGAAACAAGGTGTTAAATCTGTCCTACTGGTGGACCCTAAACACTTAAAGGCTGAAAATGAGCTCCGAAAAATATTTGGTTCCAAGGTCGTCAATTCATTTGAAAATAATCACAGTGCTGGGACCTCAAGGCAGATGCATGGTGGAAGACGCATAGGACACAACCCGAGGAAGACAATTCTTGTATCTCCAGCAAATTTTTGGCCTCGTTGGGACGGCTCCATCTCCATGGAAATGCTGGAGACAAAAAATGGATTACATTATTTTAGGTATGTTTTCTATTGACAAGGGTCTAGATCGGAGTAATTGAAATTTGTTGATATATTTTCATCTTTCCTTTCTGCTCTACGATCTAATGGAGACCATACATCAAAGGTACCAAACTCATTAACTTGAGCCAAGTAGTGGAATTAAGTTTGCAATCCATGTATCAGCATGTGCTATGTGGCAGAATTATATAATGCAAGCTGGTCACTTTGCGTTTTTCTCGATCCTCTCCTTCCCTGCATAGCCTCTTGTGTGTTATGTTAATAGAAATGAGATTAATGTGTGCCAAAACTAAATTAGGGATCAACTGCTTAATATGATGGGGACCATCAAGCACAAAACTTCAAAGTGAGCGGTGCCCATATCTGTCATGTATGGATGAGGGCAGTTGCATAACTCTTCTTGATGCATAATAAACACTCTGGAGCCTTCATATTGTAGTTGCATCAGCTTCTGCGAAATTCTAAAGGTCCTAAGTCGAACACCGTATATATGAGCTATAATACTGCGTACCTTATGGTGTTCGCTACTTCCTACTGTGAACCTTCTAATCTTTTATGTCTATCTATGTACTTGCCTAACTTACAGGGTCTTGAGATTAAATATATTAGGTAATTCTATTTGTTTCTTCCTTTGATATTAGCATATGTGATCTCCATTCATACATAACATAATGGCATTGCCGACATGTATTGTTATATACATAATCTTCCTCAAATTCTTCTTTGCTTTGTATCCTACATAAGTTCATCTGTTTTAGTTATCTTGACGAAATTAAATATGTAGAAGTAATTATGGGATGTTATCCCCTTTATCAACTCTTATCATAACAGCTTTTATTTTGGGTACATGGTAGTCTGTTTATTTTCCCATCAAGAATGAAAGATATGTGTTTTACTCTTGTATTTTTCTAGGGACATAAAGGGATTGGTAATTTCAATGCTATCTATCACTTGATACAATTATGCGCTGTTTCACCTTGTTTCTTCACATCCTCTAAGCATTGTTTACTTATTGTAGTCATACCATGCCGCCAACTTATTCTCTTTTCCTTTGATCTTCACTTGTTTTGTATGCCTGTGATCAACTTAATTGAAACCAATCAAAAGTTTACATGTTTTACTTGGACATGCGAGTCATAACCTGGTACCTAAACATGTTCACAGTTGATACTTTCTGAAGCACCTGAGTGCACTCTCAGTGTATGTGGAGAGTGACTAATAGAGGCAATCCCTTTACAGTTCAGTAAGTTGATTTAGACCTTTGCCAGCTGCTATCTGCATGTAAAAGTAATTGTGGAAACATCTTGATTTGATTTAATTTGATGATGAATTTCTCAAGGTGTTCGAGTGCTTGACACGTCAAAGAAATGGAAATTCAGAAGTATCTGGATAACATCAAGAATTATGCGTGTTTCCGTAGTATTATCCTCAGCTCCGCGAGTCTTGATCTTTCCCTCCAGTTTGTGGGCTTTTTTGCTCTGCTCTTTCTCGGCATTTAGCGTCCAAATTAACATCAGGCTCTTGTGTTAATGTGCCTGTAGCTTTATAGCTGCCTTTAGATCTGAAGTAAATATTAGGTTCACGTTATTGGAATTGACTAACTAAATGTGGAAGGTTGTGCCTTTAGATCTAAAGTAAATATTGTCTTCAAATTTCTTGTAACCTGCTTGTAATATCCTTTTAGTTTGCAAATTAACCAAGCTCCCTTTCCTCCTCTCTTATTACCGCTACTACATCCTCTTATCTCATCTCCTTCTCCTCTCTTTTCCTCTTTCTTACATGATGAACTGGTTGTAGCTTGTTAGAATGAGTATTGGACCTATGTCCCTCTCTCCCTCTCTTTTCTTCTTATTTGAGCAGTTAGCTTTAGCTTCTGAAAGTGAGGATCTAACCTATATGACCGAACAAACGTACTATAGCGGCATCAAGTTTCATGACTGCTTCACTAGAAGTTGATAGCCTCATTTCTTCTTCGGAAATTGTTAGTGTTTCCGTAAATCAGGGTTCTTGAAGCTTTGTACAAGGCTGTGTACTGTGTAGTGACGGATGAACTTTGACAGGCTTGTTTTATATCATTTGATCTAAAACTTATACCTACTACCCGAAGTAGTATAAGTTTATAAATGCAGTGACATGCCACCTCTTTATCATTTCCATCAATTTCTTTGGATTTTAGCATTATATTTGCAGCTTCACTATATTGTTTGCTATAAACCAGATAAACTTCTCTATTTCTTCCTATATTCTTTGAAATTTGCGCAACATTTTTGTTACAAAAAGATATCAACTCACATACAAAGAAAACATGTAAAACATATTCATCTTAATTAAACAATCATTATCAATGCAGAACTTGTAGTGCTACATACAGTTATCATCATCTGACCTGATATTCACTTTCATATGCTAGCCAAGGGCATTCAATTTTCCACATCTTGATGTTTTTGACGTAGTAAAGCCATTTCACTCTCCTTTTTACACGTATGACATGGGTTTTTAGCAATTTCTTTTGTCTCTTAACCCAAAGTCTTTATATGCATTGGTAATAACATTAGGTGCTAGCTTTGGGTGGAAGCATCTTTGCTGTTTGATTCCATTTTGATGTGCTGATATTGGTGGGTTCTGTTGGATATCAGTAATGTTCCTTTATAATGGTGTTCTGTACCCACTTGCACCTTTGGTTACAGAATTATCATCATTATATATGTTTCAACTTTCAAATATTTTGATACGGGTATTATGATAATCTTATTGCAAATACATCCCTGACTTGTTACTAAACCCATCTTTTTTAGGTATGTGCATTCAGCATCTTACCAGCATGCACAACAAGCATTTGAAGCTGCAAAAGCCATCAATGATATTAATGCGATTGCAAGCATCTTAGCACATTATCCTTACCATATTGAATCCCTGCTGACTTTTGCTGAGTTATACAAGTATTCAGGAGAACATCAGGCATCTGCAGATGCCATTTCAAAGTGTTTATTTGCACTGGAGTGTGCATGGCATCCAATGTTCACCCCCTTGCAGGGAAATTGTCAATTGAAGTACACTCATGAAACAAACAAGCCTCTATTCACTGCGCTTTTCAGCCATATGAAGAATATGGATAGACGTGGCTGCCATCGTTCAGCTTTAGAGGTCTGCAAGCTTTTGCTGTCTTTAGATTTGGATGATCCAAAGGGAGCACTATTCTGTATCGACTATTTCTCTCTCAGGGCACAAGAATACAAATGGTTGGAACAGTTTACTGAGGAGTATGGTAGTGATACCTCCCTGTGGTTGTTTCCAAATTTCTCATATTCTCTTGCTGTTGCTCGTTTCCATCTTGAACGTGAGACTGCTATGGAGATTGAGAAATCCTCGTCAATTGATCTTATGAAGCAGGCATTAATGCTTCATCCTTCAGTGCTTCAGAAATTAGTTGAGAAGGCGCCCCTGAAGGATTCAGTTTGGACCCAAATACTGAAGAACTCACTGTTTGGGTCTGCCAAAGCTGGAGGCCCTACCCTAGAGCACCTTATTAATATGTATGTGCAGCGAAATTATCTTATATGGAGATTTCCGGAGCTGCAGGGTCTACTGAAAGATGCAGCACTGCTAGTGATTGAGTCATCGAAACAAAACAGCAGTGAAGCCAAGGATTGGGCATGTGTTAGGAAAGAAGCGTTCTCATCAGAGAAAAACGAGTAAGTTTTGGTTGTCGTATAGCCTGCCCCTGGAAATATTAATATTCCATTTTAATTCTTTTTATGAATCAGCAATGCTGACATCAAATTCCTTCTGAGTAACATGGCAATTTCTACATGCATGGATTTGGCAGCCTCCTTAAGTTTAAATATCAAAATACTAGAGACCTAAGATATAACTAAAGATGGCAAATTCCTTTTGCAGACTAATTTTTTACTGCAGTAATGCATGCAAAATTTATCATGGGCATTAAGTAAGGTGAATAGGAAAAAGAAAGAAAAGAAACCTGCACAGAGACCTAAATCTACAATGTGCTATGTAAAAAATCAAATGAAGAATCCAAGTATTTTTTTGGTTACACATCCAGTGTTTCTACTATTGTCGGTCTCCACTGTGCAGATTGCTATTCTAATTCAGTTCATTAGTTTTGAACTAGCCTTAATCTTGTTATGTAATAATATATTGTCAATAATTCATTTGTAATGTAAATAAGATAAATTTCACAAATACCATGAACTTTCCGGGGTTTTGCACAAAACTATCGTTAACTTTTTATTAGAGATAACTACCATGCACTTTCAAAACTGCAGAAAGATGCAAACTATTGGAAATTGTTCATAATGGCATTGACATCTTGGATAAAACATCAAAATTACCCCTATTAATATCTATGAAGAGAAAGAGGGGAAGAGGGTAAAATAGAAATATATAAAGCGCGTAAGGGCAAATTGTCCAAACTCACGTGCGAAATACTTACCCTCACTAGTGTCAAACATGGTTGTCTAGTCAACACTTTCATTGTACTTTTCTCTTATACAAAAAAGTTTATGGTAGTGTTCATGGCTCCTTTTTTTTGTGAAATTTACCCCTGTAAATAGCATACCTACGCTATTGTTTCCCTTTCATCAGATTTCTGGTTCATGTATCTGTAGCCCTTGCTCCTTATGATAGTAACATTTCCTCCCTTTTGCAGGTATTCACACCTGCTTGTCTCCGATTTCTCCGATTCAACACCATCACTTCCTCCTGAGGAGCTACAACAGTTTATGGCCGGTCCACAAATGGTGCATGAGATGCACGCTGACGATTTAGGAGCTGCCGCAGGAAGAGTGCCTCCCCCTCGTGAGGTTGAGGGGCGAAATGCAGCCATAGTTTTCTTGGAATCTCTTCTTCCTTGGATTCACTATGGAGACGACAGAGATGAGCATGATCAAAACATTAACTAGAGAAGGAGAGATGACAGCGATTCTTTTGTGTGGTGGTTCATTTCTTGGACCATTGAAGTTTTTTTGTTGGTTTTTTTAATCTGCATATCATGTTTTCTCATTTGATAATCCTCAAACGAGTTTAGGCAGGCCATGTATATTATTGGAGCTTTTGAGAAACGTTACTTGAAGGACATTTATTTTGGTTAGATACAGTTTATTTGAAGCCGTCTCTTGTGGTTGTTTTGTGAGTCAGGCTAAAATTATTTGATGGGGGTGGGCATAATTTGGTGTTAGGAATGGTGAATGGCAATTTCTTCTGGGTTCTACGGCGAGAAACTGGACTGTGTTTCTCGCAGGAAAAGGTAACATATGAATTCAATTGTGGGTGGAATCCTTTTTTTTTTTAAATTGTATTGCTCAAAGGATATGCATCTTACGAAGAGTTAAAATCTCATGCAAGTGTTTTCTGTGGAATTATAAGAAAATGAAGTAATATAAGAGAGAGTAGTTTGGCCAACATAATTTGCCTGTCCTGGGGTGTTCTTGTTATAAAATGTAATAACTCAGATATAATCATGGGAGTAGGTTGAGAAGTAATTCTTGGGTCTAGAGGTGATTATGAGTAGTTTATGGAATTACCTCGTGTATGTGTACGTTAAGGAGTGATTCTTGAATCTAAAGGTCACTGAAGGATTCGTCCTCCACACATGCACCACATGCACATGAAATTACACTAGTAATTTCGACAGGTAATGTGGAAGCCGATGCAAGACTCGTCCCAAATCACGTTCAATCTTGTGCCTTTTTCGTCCCAAATCACGTTCAATCTAAAGGTAACATATGAACACATATCGCTCTATAGGTATAAATTGTTATCATCAAAATAATATCATGGAGACATGATATTCAACAAATCCTTCTAAAAAATGAGTACTAATGAACCATTCATTTTGAGTGGTTTAACTCATGTTAATCCCTATAGAGGGATTAGCTTAACACTTCTGTGTTTTTTTTTAATATTTGACAAATTATAGAGGATTAAGATTAACTAACTTCAACCCTTATATAGCTCCTATTTCAGCCGCCAATAATAAAACAGGAGAATTCTGGTGAAGCAGAACCACACGGTCAACCATGTCGTCTAAGATTAGCTCTGAACACTTCAAAACCCAGCAGTATTTAACCCACATTCACTCACTAGTGGAAAAGCCAGTATCGCTGACGGCAACAACGCTGACGGGAATCTCCCGTCAGCGATGTTTATATCGCTGACGGGGATTCCCGTTAGCGAAGTTGCCGTCACAGCTGAGTTATACCCGTCGGCGATGTTATTATTGCCGACGGGAGACAAACATCGCTGACGGGTAGCCCGTCAGCGATGTTTGAGTTATATTTCACGCGATCAGGCCTGCTTTCGTTCCCAAATTACAAAACCCTACTTTCTGTAAGCGCCGCCGCCCTCGACGACCTTCTGGCAGCTCCGACTCGCCGCCCTCGACTCCCACTTCACCGCCGGACGCCGTCGCCATTACCCCTCGCGGCTGCCCTAGATCGCGAACTCCGTCACCTCTCGCTCCTCCTCTCCGACTTCACCGCCCGTGCCCCGACGCCCCGGAACCCGAACCCCGTCAGCTCTCGCCGGAGCTCGCCGCGGCACCGCCCCCACTGAACTCGCAGAGAGGTATTAATGTCTCAAAATTTTGGGTATTGTTGTAATTTTTTGTAATTTTAGGTATTGTTGTAAATTTTTAGGTATTTTTGTTGTAAATTTTTTGTAAATTTTTAGGTATTGTTGTAAATTTTTAGGGATTTTTGTAAATTTCTTTGATGTAATTTTAGGTATTGTTGTAAATTATTAAATTAGCCAATAATAATGATACAATAATCAATGGGTCTATCTGTAACAATAATAACAAAACTAAATCTTGTTTACACTACCATGCACTCCTGCTCTTGAACTATCTTATCATTTGTAATGAAGAGAAGTTCTAATGCGCCATTACGGCTCCCCAGGGGCTGCACTACTAGATAATCTTCTCGCTGTTTAGTTAAGCATATATATACACAATAAACAATTTACAAGATTTTATAACTCTCCTTAATTAGAACATGGATTTTGAGAATATGGGTTCCCAATTTAATAAAAAATCGGTTTCGCATACATCTATGTATACACTTGTGTTATTATGTAAGCATTTATCTTCCACTACGTATTTAAAAAAAAGGGAAAAAAAAAGAGCCACCACTAGCTATGTGAAATATAAGGGAGAACCATTAATATTTATGTGGGTGTACATCTCAAGTTTATTTTTAGATATTAACCTTGTAAATACTTATATTTCTCCCTCAACTTGTGATTGTTACATTTGATTATGAGTTCTACAACTAAAGGAGGGTTTTCCAATAACACTTAAACTTAAGGAGGTTTTCTTATATTTTGAAATATAAGGGAGGTTTCTTGATAGTTGTCCAAAGTTAAAGGAGGGTTTATGGTATTTAGCCTTAGCAATACAGATACTTCCATCACAAGCTAGTGCACTCTTAGTAATGGTCATAATCTTCCAAAGTTTTTGATATTCATGTGATAATAGGGCGCAAAAACCTCTCTTATATTCCTTTTTTAAATTATTTTGTTGTAATTTTAGGTTTTGTTGTTGTTTCTGATCTGATATTTGATTTCTTGCAATTGCAGTGCAGGAGATCCAAGCGGGTCTTACGTTTTCTTGGATTGCAGTGCAAGAGATCCAAGCGGTAATTTCTTGTCCTTTTTTGATTCTTCTCAAAATTGGGTTTTCTGATATTTTGAAAATTAAGGGGGGTTATCAGAAGTCGTTACCCCTAGTTTTCCGTCTAATATTGTTGGATGTGAGTCTCTTCTGATATAAACTCACGCAATTCTAGTTGAATGTGAAAATACTTTTTACATCTAAAGAGAATAACGTGATTTATGTTAGGAGTATGCTCTACATGCAATAATTATTAGATCTGTCCGGGGAGGATTCCCCTTCTCGTACAGGTTAGGAATACAGTAGTGTATCGTCTATCTTTGTATACTTTATGCATTTTTATTCCTACAAAATTTCGATAACACGTACCGCATTGTTCTCCATGTACAATAAGCGTATGTTGTTTTACGTTTCGATCTATAATCGATTTATTATCGATGATTGATACGCATTATAACATCTGCACAGTGTACTCGGAGAACAGCGGGTAGGTGCTGCCGAAATTTTTAAGAAATAAAAACGCATAAAGATGATGAAGGTAGTTGTAGACACTACTATATTCCTAATGGGATAGGTCCATTTCCTATGACAGCCGTTAAAGTCTCTTATTGAAAATATGAGCGTTAGATTTTACTCCCACATAATTTATATTCTGGTAATTTTTCCTCCGAGATTTGAATTTCCTTGATGTCGTGAAGAAAGTTAATATCACGCAACCGTTAATTTGATGCGTTACTAATAAAAATTCACATTACCTAATTATGCTTAATATCATACAGATGAGGATAGTTCCCGACAAATCATGGATCGATATTCCTCGTATTGATAGATGGAGAGATAGTCGATATAAAGATGGAATAAATCAATTCATACAATACGCGTTGGCAGACCCACGGAAGTTAAATAGTGATGTCGTGTATTGTCCCTGCTGTTGGTGTAAAAATAGGGCGTTGGTGGATAAAAGTGATTTACAAAAACACTTAATATCCGGATTTCATGAGGAGTACAAATATTGGACGTTTCATGGGGAAGGATGCCTTGAAGAAATGGAACTGATGGCGGATACCGGTACGTCCGGTGGGATAATAGATGATACGAGAATAGATGATACCCATACGATGCTCGCGGATATGTTAACA
>BQKN01065258.1:52843-68102 GCA_022839385.1 Asparagus kiusianus
AGAGAGAGAGAGAGAGAGAGAGAGAGAGAGAGAGGATCCATAACCTTAACAATTGATCCGTAACCTTAACAATTAACTCGTAACATTAATAATTAACCCGTAACTTTAACAATCTTCCAATACAAACAACGAAAATAATAAAAAATAAAAATAATAAAATAATCACCATCAATCATTTTAACTATCATCTCAGTACTGTTAGACCATAGAGGGGGGTGATTAGGGTCTTATGCTAATCTAATCCGATTTTATGCCAATTAAAATAAATTAACAAGTTATCCTAGCAAGTATGAAATACAACAAAAATATAAGCTAGGATAAGCAATATGAACAATGAGATATATCCTATATGATGAAATATATATGCAAGGATATATATAAACAAACACAAGGGGAAACAATAATCAAAACAAGATAGTGGAAGAAATAAATGAGCAATGCACAAATGGCGATATAAGATAAATGTAAAAGCAAATACGTCAAAGACAAACTCAAACAAGCAATATGATCACGGAGTTCGGACCTTCCGTCCTACGTCTCCGCTCCCCACTCCCGGGGAGAAATCCACTATCACAACCGGGTTTTCTACGCTCACCCGAATAACGTTTACAACCACGCTATGTCGGTTTTCAACGATCACCGATCAACGTTCACTCCTCACACTCGGTTTTCTAGCTAACCGAAAACTTTACAATCAACACTCTTGCAATCACACTCTACACCCTCACAAGTGTTGGACCTAGCCGTGTCTCCCTCAAGTGCTCGGTTACAACCTCTCTCTAGGCTCGTCAACCGATGCTACTCTTCTTGGAACGATCCCTGACTCTCACCACACACTCCTCTCGGTGTACAAGTGTATTACAAAGTGATCTCACAATAAGGCTTAATAAATGTTTGTTCTCTACTATGGATGAGAACACAATGAAAGCTCACACTCAATGTTACAACTCTCACAACCCCAAATATATTATGAATACAAATACAATAAGCTCAAATGGGTCTGTGTAACAATGAGATAAAATCAAATATAAAATCAATATAAAACTAGCTTTAATAGAAATGATAATTAACAAATAATTATAAATAAAAGCTAGAGTTAAGTTTAGGAATACTTCTCTAGATGACAAGAGAGAGAGAGAGATGGATTGAATGCCTAAATACAATTGATAATCTCCTCAAGCTCTTGTAACTGATTCACCAAACCGAAACACTCAAATGCTTAAAAGCTTATAAACACACTTAAACCAACTTAAACCCTTGATTAAAACTCTTTAAAACATTTCTTAGATTCTTGAATGAGAACAGCAATAGAGTATTTATACCCACTCAAAATCTCAGCAAAAACCCCAACCTAATGACAAAAACAGCCCCAGAAAAATAGCTCAGAAAATAGCTGTTGGGAACTAACGATCATATCAGCGGTCGACCGCAGCGGTCGACCGCGAAGAACAAAAACCAGGAAAACTGTTCTTGAAGGCTGACGGTCGACCGCGACGGTCGACCGCGAAACTCTCTGGACTCACTAGGTCAACCGTGGCGGTCAATCACGAGCCAGCAAAAACAGTTATGAGTTCAGAACTCTTGGCGGTCGACCATGGCGGTCGACCTCGAACTGACACAGACTCAAAACAGGTTTTAAAAGTTGTATATATGATTTTGAAACACTGTTTAAAAATATCAAATAAATTCCAAAAAATATAAAATTTTAGGGAATGATTGTAGACATGATAATAAACATGTTACAATAACTAGTTTCCAAAAAGGACTTCCCAAATGAAAAATATCATCATTTTGCAAAATAGTCCAAAACACAAAAATGTAAACATGTGAGTTTTGACATTTAGGCTAAACCATGTTTTGAGACTTTGCACAATGATTTTGTAGACTTAATAAAATATGTATATGATTATTGTTAAGTCTAAAAACTAAGAATACAATATTTTTACAAATACAATAGAAAATAAAATATATGAGTATGTATATGAAAATATATTTGTTTCATATCTAAGTACTTAAACCAAATTACAATAATAAATATGAAACATGTAATTTCATATTTATAAACATGAAAACCAAAACTTGTATTGTATATATATGTGACTATATATATATATAAGGAAACCAATAAAATGTGTATGTATAGATAATTGAGCTTAGAGTACTTAACACACATAATATAAATCCTAAACTATATTACCCAAGCAATATTGATCTTCATTTAAGCTTGACTTGGTAATCTCACGGATGAAGCTTGAACTTGATCTTTAACTTTGAATTGCAAGGCTTCACCAACATTCCGCCAACCTCCTTTGGATATGATCGTTGAAGCGTAATTCCATCCATCCTCTAACAACGTTGTTTGTCTATAAAAAACACAAACACTAGACAAACAATATTAGAAGTAAATTATTTGTTAAACATCATCAAAACAAGAAGGCCAACAATCTCCCCCTTTTTGATGACGACAAATAAAATACAAAAAGGAAGGATATATGCATGAAAGGAAATGAATATATAAAGTATAATATATCATGCATATAAATAAAAGAAGATATACTCATAATATTTCTCCACCTTTGACAACATAAAAAAGGGGACAAAGGGATGAAGAGAGCGAAAGCACCCCTATCAATAAGCATGGGTGAGTATAACACATAGAAAGATATAAGGATTGCTCCCCCTATCAAAATACCATATAGAAAATATATGTAATAAAGATCAAGGCAAAACATGTGAGCAAGCATACATGAATATGCTAAATATCACTCACATACAAAAAGACAATGAGAACACATATGAGTATGTCATTATGGAGATAGTGTCTCATTACACTAATATAAAAACCATGTATAAAATAGATTTATGAAATCAAAAGAAATAGAGCATGAGAATCGTGCAAAATGTTTTCAAATGAAAACAAATCAATCAAATGAAATTATAAATCAAATAAAATCCATAAAGCCAAATCATCATTGATTTAAGAAAAATCAAGAGAGGCAAGTATATCTAGCTATTGAGCTAGTATCAACCCATGTAAATATTTTTAGCACCCGGTAAACAATGATTAGGAATAAACACCCAATAACTCTGGAGGGTTATATGAACACAAACCTCTCATCAAAATCAAAACAAATAATCATGAAAACAAAAGATTTGATCAAAGAAAATTTGTTTTCATAACCAAAAGATTTTAAGACATAATTTTTAAAACCAAGAAAAGGAAAAGTAAGAACACTAAAATTTTTGGTTTAAAATTTAAATTTATTTTGGTACCCAAGAACTCTTGGTACCAAAAGATTTAGGGACATGACCCCTATCATTTAAGCTCAAAGCCCTAGAGTTATGAACCCTCTTAGGTATATGTGGTGCACTAACATGGTCAAAGCAATATTTACTCAAATGACCATTCCGATTGTAATTTGTGCAATGAAAGAGATCCATATGTTTTTGTGGACCATTAGCTCGTGCACGGGAAATATTAGAAACATTTGCAAACATAGATAATCTTTTAAAATTATTTTGCAAATGAGAAACCTTATCAAAACAAAACTTTCATAAGTGGCCATATCTACCACAAACATCACATTTAAAAACATGTGGTCTACTAGAAACATTTGGCAAAGAAGATTTTCTTTTTAAATCAAAACAATATTCGACCAAATGACCAAAACGACCACAATGATCACATCTATACACATGAGCATGCTTATGATGAACAATGGGTGCATGTGTGTGTACATGTGATGAAGAAGCTACATGAGATGCACAAGGATCATTGACATTTTTATGTTTGTGTGCATCATAGCAAAATTTAGCTAGATGGCCTTTACGGTCGCAAATTGAACACTTATAAACTTTGCTATATATGTGTGCGTGATGAGTGGATGATTTCTTAGACTTGGCACACATATCCATAAGCTTCTTATGATTGTTAATGCATGTAGTTAGAGTTGAATCTAAAGATGAAATGCATTTTTCATAAGATTCAAGTCTTCATTTTTAGGCACATATGCACTTTTAGAAGTAGAACATAAATAGCCATTTATAAAGGAAGCAATATCATTTTGTATGTTCTCTATTTCTAATATGATATTATTTTTGTCATGAGTCAAGTTAGCAATATCCAATTTCAAATTTTTATTTTCCAAATTTAACATATCATTGTTTTCTTAAAGAGCAATACTTTCTTGAGAAATGATATCAAATTTGGAAGCTAACTTCTCATGATCGGATTTTAAATTATCATGCTTGCTTTTTAAATCAATAAAATCATTTTGCAATTTGTTAAAGGTATGCAATAATTTTTCACTAGCATAAGCAAGTTTATCATTAGGTAAATCATTAATAGATTCGAACTTGCAAACCTCATTAGGGCTATCGTCTAGTGCTCGTGTGCATGAAGCTCCTTTAGAACTTGAAGCGGGATCCTCCAAAGCTTGTCGGATCACCTCCAAGTCTCCTTGATGTGCTTCAATAAATTTTCATAAGATGTAAGCACTATCAAAATGAACAAACTTATTAGACATAGATGAGTTAAAAGCATTTAGCAAATATTCTAACAAAATATTATTCATAGTAAACATTCGATGATCATTTTTATTCCACTTGGATTTCTCCAAAATGGGCACAATATAAGCATCATCTATAATTTCCCATAAATCAAAATGTTTAGATCTAACAAATAGCTTAAATCTAACACACCATTGGGCATAGAAGAAATTATCTAATCTAGGAGCAACACTAGAATCATAGCCTAAACAAGATGCATCATTCATATCCATAAATTATAAAAATATGCAAGCAAGATACAAATACAATCAAAACAAGATTAGAACAATAAAATAACTTGGATCTTTAACTCAAGGCGATTAGACCTTAAATCAAAGAGCACCAAGCTTTGATACCAAATGTTAGACCCTAGAGAAGGGGTGATTAGGGTCTTATGCTAATCTAATCTGATTTTATACCAATTAAAATAAATTAACAAGTTATCCTAGCAAGTATGAAATACAACAAAAATATAAGCTAGGATAAGCAATATGAACAATGAGATATATCTTATATGATGAAATATATATGCAAGGATATATATAAATAAACACAAGGGGAAACAATAAAAACAAGATAGTGGAAGAAATAAATGAGCAATGCACAAATGGCGATATAAGATAAATGCAAAAGCAAATACGCCAAAGACAAACTCAAACAAGCAATATGATCACGGAGTTCGGACCTTTAGTCCTACGTCTCCGCTCCCTACTCCCGGGGAGAAATCTACTATCACAACCGGGTTTTCTACGCTCACCCGAATAACGTTTACAACCACGCTATGTTAGTTTTCAACGATCACCGATCAACGTTCACTCCTTACACTCGGTTTTCTAGCTAACCGAAAACTTTACAATCAATACTCTTACAATCACACTCTACACCCTTACAAGTGTTGGACCTAGCCGTGTCTCCCTCAAGTGCTCGGTTACAACCTCTCCCTAGGCTCGTCAACCGACGCCACTCCTCTTGGAATGATCCCCGACTCTTACCACACACTCCTCTCGGTGTACAAGTATATTACAAAGTGATCTCACAATAAGGCTTAATAAATGTTTGTTCTCTACTATGGATGAGAACATAATGAAAGCTCACTCTTAATGTTACAACTCTCACAACCCCAAATATATTATGAATGCAAATACAATAAGCTCAAATGGGTGTGTATAACAATGAGATAAAATCAAATCTAAACTCAATATAAAACTAGCTTTAATAGAAATGATAATCAACAAATAATTATAAATAAAAGCTAGAGTTAAGTTTAGGAAAACTTCTCTAGATGACAAGAGAGAGATGGATTGAATGCCCAAAATACAATTGATAATCTCCTCAAGCTCTTGTAAAACTGATTCACCAAACCGAAACACTCAAATGCTTAAAAGCTTATAAACACACTTAAACCAACTTAAACCCTTGATTAAAACTCTTTAAAACATTTCTTAGATTCTTGAATAAGAACAGCAATTTATCTCTTATACTTGTCGGAGTCTTGATTCGACTTAATTAAGCGTTATGACGCCGGATTCAACCAAGGTTTGGATGCTATTCTTGAGAGCAAAGCAATCCTTGGTGGGATGAAGGACCCTCCTATGGTACGCATAGTACTTTGGATCCATAGTGTTATCAGCTTCCTCCTAATTTGTGATAGGTGGTAGCTTGATCTTGTTGTTTTCAAGGAGGGATTCGAAGATGGCTGGAACGTCTTCGTTCTTGAAGGAGTACTCTTTTTGGAGTCTTGAACCCGAAGTCTTTTGCTATCTTCGGGGTTGTTGTTGTGATATCTGATTAGCGTCAACAGCTACTGCAGGTGTTTTCCCTTTACCACGGGAGGCGAAATTTGATTTCGGAGAGTTAGCCGTCAGTTGGCTTCTTTCGGCTTTTTTCCTTCTGAGGAAGCGTTTGGGCTGCTCCCCGCGCACCTTCAACTCTTTTCACTTGTTGGACGGAACCACTTCTATAACTTCCAACACGTCCAAAGAGAGGTTGTTATGACGGGTTTAGAGGATGAAGTCCTCTGTGATCGGATCTCGGTAGTTCATCGCCTTATTCCGGAAGCGTTTGATGAAGTCGTCGACCGTCTCGTCGTCTTCTTGCTTCTCATCAAAGAATGTCTTGATTGACACCTCGGCATCATCGTTAAAGAAGTGAGCGAGAAACAGGTTCTCCAGGTCATCCCAGCTATTAATACTTCCGGGCTTGAGATGGCGGTACCAATCGAAGGCGTGCCCGCGAAGGATACTAACAAATGACCGAACCATCAAGGCTTTATTGCCAAAAATCATGCCCAGGTGGGACTTAAAGTAGACCAAATGCTGAGTGGGTGAACCCTTCCTGTTGAACGGCGTGAAGTTGATCAGGTTAAACTTTACCGGATACGGGATCGAATCCCACTCTCTCGGGTAAGGACACGGAATCCCGGTCTTCTTTACCTCTCAATTAGACATCAGAGCATTGATTTTGCTCTCGAGGTCCTTCATCTTTTTGTCCTCATCTGTATCATGCTTCGAACGATTTGTGAGAGGAACAACGGGGCCACCCCGGCATTGTCATCTTCGGTGAAACCACCCCCAACGTTGTTATCTTTAGTAGGGTCACTCCCAGTGTTTTGGTCAATAGGAGGGTTATCAGCATTGAGGCGTTCATCCACATCTGAATTGCTACCTGCTTGGTTAGCAGTGTTGTGACAGCTGGATTCGCCAATTTGATTGGATAGAGCCCGAATCTGTTGGTCATGCTATTCCCTCATCCACCGCATAGCCGTTTCCATTTCGAACTTGAAGTTCTCTTTTTGCTTGGCCAAGGCATCCTCAACCATTTGGCTACTTCCTCGGTGTTATCCATAAACACTTTGTGGGATTGTCCTGGGCTGGACACCAATTTATCAGAAGTGACTGCAGAGTTGGCATTTAATACTTCATCATCCGAGGATAATCCCCTCTGTATTCGCTGATAATCTCTTTGCCTAATGGTTCTCGATCGCAACCGGATTAGACGATGAGATATGAGTGGATCAGAACTAGAAGGTCAAGTCGACTTTCCCCTCCCAGCCATATTGACTGTGACTGCGGATTGTTCAGGTCTAATCCTTCCAGTTGGAGTCGAGACATCAGTCGAGCTATTCTCCAATTCACTCTTCTTCCTGGAGAAAAATCGGGACTAGAACCACTTGAAACAATCGGGGACTTTCCCTTATTAACCATATTGATGGTAACTTCTGGGAATTCGTCATCTCGAATAGCTGATCGTTTCTTGTAGAAACGCTTTGGTTTGGACTTAGTCGTTATGTTGGAGATTTTCTCGAATACCGAGACCCTCTGCGGAGCGGTCTTGGGGTAGCTACATGCTGATAATACTGCCCTGATAATGTTGGTGTACGGACAGTGAGAGTCCACTTCTCGGGTACTTCTCTTTCGAGATCTGTTCGTACCCCCAACCCGATAGTACAACTCATCGGTCCGAAGACTAGAAAAACCTATCGCGTGCTGGCACGACTCCTCAGGTATAACGTCATCATCTAACGAACACATTTTCTTCTGAGGGCTTGCCGCCTTGTTGGTGTTCTCAAGAGTCACACATTTGAAACCACGCTTTCGTGAGTGCGGGACCTTGACTGGCTCTTGGATACCGACTTGTAATCTGAGGCGGTCAGTTACAGGAGCTTTCTCTTTATGAGAAGGCTCAGACTTGTTGTGAGGGCGTGTGCGACCCCCAGCTCGAGTAGTTGCTTAGGGTTCAATCACCGTACCCAAGCGGTCTTTGGTCGGAACTTTGCTTTGATCCTCGTGCAAAGGACCTAGGCCATCCATCATCCTTATCTTGAATCGGGACAAATTCACACTGTCACGGGGCTCCAACGGAGGTGTGGAACTCAAAGGGATTGACGAAGTAGCTGCAGAACGTCTTCTGACTTGACCCTGACGCGGGTCAAATTTGGGTGACCCGCGGGTTGGAAGGTTGAATTTAGATGACCCTCAGACTGGAGGGTCGGATCTGGGTGACCCGTAGACTGGATGGTCGGATCTAGGTGATCCGTAGACTGGAGGGTCGGATCTGGGTGACCTGCGAGCAGGAGGGTCGGATCTGGGTGACCTAAGATCAGGAGGGTCGGATCCGGGTGACCGGCGAGCAGGAGGGTCAGATCTGGGTAACCGGTGAGCAGGAGGGTCGGATCTGGGTGACCCGCAGCTTGGAGGGTCGGATCTGGGTGACCCGCGAGTAGGAGGGTCGGATCTTGATGACCCGTAAGTAGGAGGGTTGGATCTAGGTGACCTGCGGCTTGGAGGGTCGGATCTAGGTGACCCGCAAGCAGGAGGATCGGATCTGAGTGACCCGCATTTTAGCGGGTCGGATTTGGGTGACCCGCTAGCAGGAGGGTCGGATCTGGATGACCCACGAGCAGGAGGGTCGGATCTGGGTGACCCGCGGCTTGGAGGGTCGGATCTGGGTAACCCGTGAGCAGGAGGGTCAGATCTGAGTGACCCACATTTTTCGATCTTTTCGGCCGCTGTTTCGGACTTTGGCCTCCAAGTTTGACGCAACCTTGATTGTTTCTTGGCCATGTCCTTCTTTTGCATCATTTGTGCCTTTTGCAAAAGAATTCGTATGTGCTCAAGCAGCACGCGGCGCTTCTGAATTCGCTCCTCAAGTGTTGAACGTATCCTTTTGACTTGGATCCATTCACTCGCTGTTGGATTGGAGGAGAGGACATCTGTTCGCCGTTAGGGTGCTCGATGCTCCTTGAATTTTAGATCCGCTTCGTAACGGATCCCGTCTACGGGCTCCAAAGTCTTGGCAAGCTGATGCATGAGGCGTTGACGTCGCCTTTGACGTGCCCTCTTCGATAGGATTAACGCGCCTTCAGTACCCAACTCCTTGATTGAGGAGGAGTTTAGATCTGCAGATCCGGACTTGTTGGAGGTCAAAAGGGCATTGCAAGGTTCAGCTACCGTAGCAACGGGGGTGTTGATCTTCCTTCGCTTGCAAGAGGCGGAGGATCTAGAGGAGGAGGACGACAGATACTCCTCGAACTTTAGTTGGTCGAACTCGTATTCGACTACTTCTTCAACCGGGATGCAGATCCGAGGTTGCGACACGATAGCTCCGGCAGCAAAGCTGTTAGCTCCCACTGTGGTCGTCAGTTTGTTTGCATCAAAAGTTATTGTTTTCATTGCTATCGAATCTGTTACAACTTTGGTCGTTACAATAAACTCGAATAAAATAAAAAGTTGATCTTTTTATAAGATCTCCTTACACAATGAAAATAAAAAAGTTTACAACTTTATCAAGCAAACACAGAGAGATCGTTTATCGGTCTTCTTCTTGTGCGGGATCTTTGCCTGTGCTGGGGACGTCGATATCCGTGGACCGCCTACGGATCAGATCCGGTTGATGGAAAATTCAGCAGAGCTTCGCCTTCACCGAGGAAGTGTTTGATTTGAAGCGCTGAGATCGACCAAGCAAAATCAGCACTCTTCTCGAGATCAAGACCAAGCCTGATCTTAAGGAAATAGGGGAAACAGGCTTCAGATCTCTCGAACTCTCCTTCTTTATGCTGAAGAACTTGCCAAGATCTGTCAATCCTTGCTGAAATTCGTACTCCTTTGACTCCTCAATCCGGCAACACCTCACCCTCTTGATAATACCCCCCCTCGTGAATGGAGGCCCTAAGCTTGTATTTATAGGGCTTCGGATGCGGGTATGTGGATGAGAATGAGTGATTTGGCCTTATCTTCAGTCAATAATGACCTAACCATGTTTGTAGATGATATCAAGTTAGTTGGGAACCCCTGGAATAGATAAGACGTGCGAAAAACAGCTTTAAAATTGAAAAACGCGTCCGGGGGACGAAACAGCGCAGGGGGTGGTCGGATGGATCTGACCCGCGCTTGCGCGGGTCAGTCAGATCCGACCCGCGCTTGCGCCGGTCGGTCAAATCCGACCCGTGTTGGTGTGGGTCGGACTGATCCGACTCGCGTGGCGCACAGGTCGATTGAGTCCAACCCTCACGGGCGCAGGTCGGATTCGTCCGACCCGTGCGGGCATGGGTCGGATTCGTCTAACCCGCGCGAGCACGAGAAATCCGGTTTTCTGTGTGTTCTTCTGACTTTCCGACTTTCTAACTTTTTGGGACTTGTAATTTCTCCCGTTTCGCGTATTTGGCTGACTTGCATGCTTCGTTGCGGGACTGGCCATCGAATGCGCTTTTGTTGACATGCGCGTGTTGGTTGACGTGCGCGTGTTGATCGACGTGCGCGAGCTGATTGACGCGCGCGTGTTTACCGACGCGCGTGAACTGATTGATGCGTGCGTGTTGACATGTGCGCGTTGGTTGACGTGCGCGTGTTGATTGATGCACACGTGTTGACCGACGCGCGCGAGCTGATTGACGTGCGTGTTGACTCTGGCGACGTCCTCTCTCTTCTCTTCTCTTCTGTGATTTGAGCCCCTTTAGACCTATTCCTAGGAATTTAAGAGGGGAGTTGGGGAATTAATAAGGGGGGGGGGGGGGGGAGAATTGAGTAATTAAAGAGAAATTAAGTAATTAAGAGAGTGAGATTGAGTAGTGATTTTCCCTCTTATATTAAAATCACTTGCTACTTGTTTGAGAGATCTCAAGTTTGAAATTTTCCCTCTTATATAATTTCTTGTAGTTAAATAAGAAATTATTTGTGTGGCTCCCGTGGACGTAGGCAAGTTAGCCGAACCACGCAAATCTGTTGTCTCGTCTACTTTACTTACTGTTTATCTGTGTATTCAGTATTGCTTGTATTGGTTAGTTTGAGTTTGGCTTAAACTCAAGCTTAGGTTGTTTCTCTCGGGCTTAATTAGCTTCCGCGGCGGTGTGGGCGTCCTTCGCCCTCCCAACAAGTTACATGTTTACAAAATCGACCATTAATCAGAGGCTAACAATGGTAACTCCATTTTCACCACCGTACCCCTCTACTTCATTTCTTTACTTCTACACCCTAAATCAGGTCATTGATCAAAGGGTAACTTTGCGTAATGAATTAGGGTGTTCTAGGTTCAAAATAATCCATAATCCACATTTCAAGTTAACCAAACTTGTAAGACTTGTAAATGAACTTAATTAGCCACCTCGTGTTGTTCAATTTCCCATCAATTCGTATACGGTTCAAGTTTAGACACCAATTTCTTTTATTGAAAAAGCAAGAGTAAGTGAGAAGTTGGTTCCATCCTCCCATCATTCTTTTGACAACCCAAAAAATGTTGTTTGTGTGTTATTTAAGCGGCTGGTTGTGCATGCAGGTGGATTATACTAAGATTAAGTATCAATATAAAGCTTGTTTGAGTTTTTTCCTCTGAATTTTTTGAATACATACGAGCTCACGTACTAAATAGTTGGCCCTCTGCACCTTGACTTTCTCCTGAAATTAGATCAGTTACGGTAGATTCACATAACCACCCTGTATTCTGACTTATTTTGAGATGAACGCACACCTTCTTGCAATTTTTTTTGACATCCTCACGGCGTAAGCCACGATTATCTCAGAAACACCTCCTAAAGTTTCAAAATTGTTTTTAAAGAACCCAAACTTTCAACCTTATTTTCATAAAACCCCATGAACCTATGAAAAGTTTCGTAGGACTACAATTATATGCTGTTAAAACGCCCAAAAGAAGAGACATGAAAACGGAGATGGAGATGCGGGGTATCGATCCCCGTACCTCTCGCATGCTAAGCGAGCGCTCTACCATCTGAGCTACATCCCCATTCGAATAAGGTACTTAGACATAGTATATATTAATATTCTATTTAGATCCTAATAAACTGAACGAGAAAGTGAGAAGCTAATGTTCAAGCAGTCAAGCTGAAGCCCATGTCATCTCATTCTCAGTCCACTTGCTTCCACACTTAACTTCAAAGTGAAGCAACAACTGAAGATAATTCAATGGCTTTGATTGTAATGCTTATTTTACTCTTTTACAAGAAATTGGCCGCATCACCGTCTACTCTCCTCTCAAGCTCTTCCCCAAACTACAGATGCAATTGTAAGAAGTGAAACCAATTTGATGCTTCACTTTCCAAACCTTGAAGCACAAAAAATAAAACACACACAAATGGGTATCAAAATTGAGCTTCTTAGATGAGAGGAGGTAGGGCCCTAATTAGATTGCCCATGAGTTTTCTTAAGCTGGGTGGAGATGAGTGGAGCTAGTGGCGGACCCAAAATTTTTTTTGGGGAAATGATCGACAAGTATCTATTTACCTTAAGGGGCTGTTTGGTTCGCTATTATAAGGGGTGGAAAACTCAGAAAACCCCTCCACGTTAAATTTTTAGCCCTTCACGTCAGTTTTTTTGTTTCCGTCTATTTCTTTGTGCTGCTTTGGTTCGCTTGGATGGAAGAGGAAAAATTCTGCTGAAATCGCCGCCAGCTCAGATTTTTTTCCCTCTCCAATTTCCTTCCCCAACCGAGTAAAATTGATGAAAAACTCTGCCACGTCAGATTTTTTCCTTCTCTGCTTTGTTTACAAAAGTTTTCCTTTTTTTCTATGTGAATCAAACACAAGAAAAATAAAGACATTGGTTTCTCACCATTTTTTATGTGCGAACCAAAGCAAAACAATCTATTTCTTGGAAAAATTTGAAAAACTCAAAACTTGTATTCCTTTACATGGAATTGCATTTCCCTATATCAAGGAAACGAACCAAACAGCCCCTAAACAAAAATATAATATTATAAAATTACGACTCTCAACGGACATGTAACTCAATGCACTTTAGGGCCCGTTCGGTTAGAAATTTTTTCTCTTAAAAGCTGTCAAAATGTCACTTTTTGGCAGGTTTTCAAGCAAAATCACCTCTAAAAAAGACGATTTTGCTTGAAAGCCTGTCAAAAAGTGGCACTTTGGCAAGCTTTCAAGAGAGCATTTCTCTCAAAAACAGGGAACCAAACAGCACCTTAGCCACTTCTTTTTTTTTATTATAGTTTGCGTATAATATGTAATAGCTAAATAAAGTAATAGTACGTAGGGGTGAAATGTATATATATATATATATATATATATATATATATATATATAGAGAGAGAGAGAGAGAGAGAGAGAGAGAGAGAGAGAGAGAGAGATGCACGTGCAATACACGTGGTTGAATATCATGATTATTTAAATTGACAAAAATCGAATAAAAGTAAAAAAGAAAATAAAGTTTTTTGTGGGATTGACCATCAACTCAATAATCTCTCTCAAATAAAATGTTATGATTGTTTCCTTCAATGCAGACTGTGGTCACGTGATCTACTATTTGTGACCTACATATAATAAACGGACTGAGCCAGGTTCAGGCCTGGTCGAGTTAGGGCCCGGCCCGGGCCTTGGGCCTGAATGGACACCCCTAACTATAAGGGTGTGTTTAGTAACTATTACAAAGCTCAGTCATGATCAATCACAGTAAAGTTTAATTCTAAACTGGATCTTTTGTAACCAACCTCCTGTCCATAAAAGAACCCGTTTAAGGGCCACTTTTTAGCATAGGGAAAAGTATGCAAAGATTAAACCAGTTTTTCACGAAGACAATTCTCCTCAAAATAAGACTAGGACCAAACCTAGTCTCATTTGAAGAAGTTGCCAAGGAGGCCCTAAATCTCATTGATGTTTACCCAAATAGTAAAATGTTGCTGGTGGTTGTGGCAGCAGGTAACATCAATCTTTCAAATCAAATGATATTTTTTATGATCAAATATGAGGACAAAGCCTTGAAACAATAGGCAAAGATAAATCTGTCTTTTCTTGGTCAATACAAAATAATTCGATGTATATTATATATCTCTTGATCTTTTCTATCGCCTATTGGGATTGTATCTTTAGTTCTTTGTATGACTACTTGATGAGATCATGTCCGGTCGACCGACTATTTGACCGTTGCAGACTCAGCAATCCGGAACTGGTTCGGTATGTAGGCGTCGAAAAATACTGATAGATATCCAAATGTAGTCCAAGACAAAGAGAAGATAATGAATGTCAGAGAGAGTCATCCAAAGATCAAAAGAACACAAGAAACAGCCTTGGCTGTCTCGCACACAAGACAATGTTGACTGTCTCGCACGCGAGACAATATTGATTGTCTCGCACGCGAGACAATTCGGAAAAGTTAAGAAATGGCTGAAGCACATGCATGACATGTGACCATTAAATGTCAAAGAACGTGGGAGACGTTGAGGGCGAGAATCACGTTGATAACTACTAAAATAACGGCATGTAAAACGTGGCAGAGCTGTTACAAGAAAACTGTTGGGCACTTCAGGTGTTCCGAGACTGTCAGAGCTGTCTCGGAAGCCGAGACAGTCACAACCGTCTCGTTCGCCGAGACAGTCATAACTGTCTCGGGAGCACAATTTCCCCCATGTTGTCTTATTGCGGTGATAATTTTTCAGAGGCCATAAATACCCCCCGGGATCATTTTTGAAGGATCGGAGATCGGATTACAGAGCATAGAGCATAGAGAGCAGAGAGGCTTGGGCAGATTTTAAGAGTTCTTCTCTTTCCGACAATCAGGAGGTTCCTTAAGATCTAAGCTTTGAATTGATCTTGAGAAGAGTGTTCATCTTATTTCGATAAGATATTCACTGAAACTACTCTTGCTTTTAAATGAAGGAAGAATCCCAAAAACATTCACGATTCAACCAAAATCTGTGATTCGGTGGTCCACGGGCTAACGCACCCCCGACACAGGTGAAGATCCCACAAAAG
>BQKN01065260.1:19265-55992 GCA_022839385.1 Asparagus kiusianus
TTAGGCGATGACTTATCCCTTCTTAGGCTTCGGGATAAAATTCCCCATACACAACCTGTCCGGATTAGGAAGTTGTGAATTATGTCTTTTCTGAAAGCAAAGACAAATCGGAAAATAAGAGAGGAAGAATTTTATATTCTATCTCCCAGCGCTGAAGAGGAAGAATTTTATATTCTATCTACAGCTGGAAAGGAAACTCGAGGTGGGATCTCCACCCCCAGAATCCGAAAAGTTCCAACGACTCTACCTTTTATAAGATTGGTCATTTGGATCTGAAGAGGAAGAATTTTATATTCTATCTTCAGCAGGAAAGGAAACTCGGGGTGGGATCTCCACCCCCAGGATCCAAAGGATGAAACTAGAAGTGGGATCTCCACTCCGAGAATCGAAAGGTTCAAACGGCCGTGCCTTTTATAGGTTTGGTCATTTGAATCTGAAGAAGCCCGATTTCTACCCTAACTTTTATAGGTTTGGTGGAAAAAGGAGCAAAGGCAACTTTTCGTTTATCGAAAAGTGATGACTCGGTCTCAGTCTTGGCTAGGGTAAGCTTGACTAAGTGAGAGTGGTGGAACAACCCTAACTTTTATAGGTTTGGTTGTCCGGATTGAAAGTGAACCTCTCGTTCCTGGGAGGAATCGAGAGGGGATTTTGGTTGTGGCCCTAACTGTAGGAAGGTTTGACCAAGTGGAAAATTTGAGAACGATCATAACCGTAAGAAGGTTTGATCGCTCGATTTGTGGACCTCTCGTTCATTAGAGGAATCGAGAGGGGAATTTGGCTTTGGTCCTAACTTTTATAGGTCTGACCTGAAAGCAAAGAGAGTGACGTACGGGCGGCAATGGGAACGCCAACTCGTATTATCACCCAAAAGGGAGACTTCAATGTTAAGTGATTAGTACCTAACATGTCGAGTCTGAGAATTGCCAATGACTGGCAGGTAGGAATTTTGGTGGATCCGCTGTCAATTGATTTGATCAGCGAATAGCTTGGTGAGGGAAGATTAATCCATCGAATGATCAGATCTCATCTCACAAAAGGAAACTCATGAGAGTTAGAGTCCGACAAACAAGAACATTCGGAATTCGAATGTGGATTTCTTGTTCATCACTCTTACAGCGACCGGGTTATCCCTAAGAATACCCCAATGCGGTATTCTTCCGGGAACTCCCCGGTACATCAAAATTTTCTGAAGATACTAAGGATAGTATCTTTTAGGAATTTGCCATTTATTGGCATCATAAGCCGATCGCCATCTTTAGTGACTAAGCGATATGCGCCGTTCGAGTAAACTGTTTCTACTACGAATGGTCCTTCCCATTTGGGTTCAAATTTGCCTTTCTTCTTGGAGTTAAGGATCATAGGACGTCTTTCAGTTAAGACCAAATCCCCTTCCTTAAAACTCCTTTGTCGAACCTTTTTGTCGAAGGCTCGAGAAATTCTAGCTTGGTAAAACTCAATATGTTGTTGAGCTTCCAGGCGCTTTTCATCGAGCATCTCGAGTTCTTCGAGGCGTTTCTGATGTTGTTCTTCGGTCGTCATCTGGGTTGCAAGAGCGATCCGAAGGGATGGAATTTGGATTTCCAAAGGTAGAACGGCTTCACATCCGTACACCAATGAATATGGGGTTGCGCCGGTCGGTGTACGCACCGTAGTACGATAGGCCCATAGAGCCGCGCCGAGCTTGTCATCCCAATCCCTCTTGTTATTCTTCACAAGTTTTGACAAGAGCTTTATGATAGTCTTGTTGAAGGCTTCAGCTAATCCGTTTGCTGTGGGATTGTAAGCCGTTGATGAGATGTCCTGAATTTTGAACTTTTCGCAGAACCTTATGAAGGCGTTGCTGACAAATTGAGGACCGTTGTCATGTATGATTCGTCTTGGAACACCATGCCTGTAGATGATATGGTGCTTGATGAATGCAATGACGTTACTTGTTTTAACTTCTCTGAGTAGAACTGCTTCAGCCCATTTGGAGAAGTAATCGGTAATTGCCAGGATGAACCGGTCACCTTTGACTGAAGGAGGATTTATAGGACCAACAATGTCCATTCCCCAAGTCTCGAACGGCCATGACGTAACCGAAGGATGCAGATGCTCCGGAGGTTGGTGCATATAATTCGCGTGTACTTGACACGCGTGACACTTTCGGGCGTATGTGATTGCATCGCTAATCATGAAAGGCCAAAAATATCCCATTCTTCTGATGCGATCATAAAGCTTGGGACCAGGTTGGTGTGCACCACACTCTCCTTCATGCGCCTCTCTAAGCACTTCTTCAGCTTCTTTGGTTGATAAGCAACGTGCTAGCAGCCCATCGTACCCCCTGCGATATAGCGTTCGATTCTCCATATTATAGTAGAATCTTGGAGCTCTTCGTCTGATTGACTCTCTCTCCTTCACATCTTCTGGCAAGATTCCATGCAAGACGTAGTCGATGATGGGGAAACGCTAATCCCGGGCTTCGAATTCAGCCTGAGTTGTGTGCACCTCCTGGACCTCTTCTTCCCTGCAATCTTCATCGTAAAGCGGCACTAAGAGTTGGTGAGTTCTTACCGTAACAAACTGCTCTGTTCCGGGAGGCTATGCCAGAGATACAGCTAAAGCCGCTAACGCATCTGCGTAGGTGTTCTGTAACCGCGGAACGTGCTCGATGAAGAATCCTTCAAACGATTCCGCTAGCTCCACCGCCATCTTGTGATATGGGATTAAATCCTGACTTCGGACTTCATACTCCCCTTGGACTTGCTTGACTATTAGTTGAGAATCGCCGAAAGCTTCGAGATACTCAACCCCCAGCTCTTTAGCGAAATTGAGCCCTATAATCAGTGCGTTATACTCTGCTACATTATTCGAGCATGGCTCGGTTAATGAGTAGGCTCGAGGCATCACATGGTTTCCTGGGGAAACTAAGACAACCCCAACTCCGGAGGAGACCTTAGAACATCCAGGAGTACCTATGACAAGAGCCGCTCGGGAAGCACCATCGAAGTATAAACGCCACACTTGTTGGTGCGAAGTTGTGTTGACTTCGTGGGTTTCTTCAAGCCGAATGGCATAACTGTGTAGCAGAAAACGCCGAGAGGCATTCTAAATGCAGTATGCTTTTCATCATCTGGATGCATCTTTATCTGGTTATAACCAGAGAAACCATCCATAAAGGACATCCTCTCGAACCCGCACGTGTTGTCGATGATAACATCCGTGATGGGAAGAGGAAAATCATCTTTTGGGCAAGCAGCATTGAGGTCCCTGAAGTTGATGCATATCCTGATCTTCCCGTTCTTCTTAAGGACCGGGACAATATTGGCAAGCCATTCTGGATGTTGCTCTTCTCTAATGAATCCTGAGCTGACGAGCTTTTTAACCTCAGCTTCGATCGCCTCCATCATTTGCGGACGAAACCGTCTTTGTTGTTGTTTGACTGGTTTGACATCCGGCTTAATGTTGAGACGATGCATTGCTACATTTGGATCGAGCCCTGGCATGTCTTCATAATTCCAGGCGAACACGTCGATGTACTCCCGGATAAGAGAGATTAACTCCTCTTTCTCCTCGGGTAAGAGACTGTCGCTAATGAATATCGGCTTCGGATTTTCCTCGGTTCCCATATTCACTTGAACTACTTGGTCTTCGGTAGGAGGTTCTCTTTGTTCGAACCTATCACCGTATTGCATGTTCAAGTGATGAACCCAAGGATCTTCCCAAGTCGCCATCTGATCGTCTTCTTCTATCGTCGCTAGATCAACCGTAACCATGTTCGACATTAGCTTTTTGAACATTTCACCAAGACTAGCGTCGGAATCCCAAGACGAAGAGTCGGAAGAGTATCCTTTTCTAGCCTTGTTAGCAATTTGGTCGATGATTTGCCAGCAACACTCATCGTCGGATGAGGAGACGTAGCCTAAGCCTCTTTTGTGGCGATAATAATCATCGGGTTTTCCTTTTGGTACATAGGCCATTCGAGGTGGAACTCGCGGACCTCGACCAAAGAAAAGACCCTCTCCGAGTTTGAAGTCATATCCCTGCTTTTTCATCATATTGCGCGCTTTCGCATCATATCTGAACAGATGAGGGGCAGGTTTATCATCGTCGTCTTCCTCTTCCATGAAGTGGTCGGGTATCGGAGATTTTCTTCCTTTGCCGTAGACGACCTCCTTTCCACCCCCAATCCCTGCGGGGATGACAAGCGTCGTTCCGCAAGGGTCGTGTACCTGCTTTTTCGTCATGCAAAATGACTGAAGAGGCATATACAAATCAGGGTTATCATAAAGCTCGTTAGTGACATTATCGAGACACATCGAGTACTCTAAATCATCGTTTATTGATAGTTCTTCGGCAAGTTGCCAATTACAACTATTCTCCGATGATTTATCATCGTCAAGATTGATTACAATGGGTACAATGTCATTTAAAACAAAACCGCTATCATAATCAAACCCCGGTTTGGTATCAGCTTCATCTCCGCTGTCCGTTCCTTGGGCCGATGGTTCAGTATCGGATTCAGCACCGTATAAAAGGGAATCGGTGAAATAATTCTCCAATCCCTTAAACGGTTGCTTATCCGCGACCACCGTCTTGACTTCATTGTTTGTGTCTACATATTTGAGGCACTGATGTAGAGTTGATGGGACTATAAGGTTACCGTGGATCCAAGGTCGACCCAACAGTAAGTTATAGGAAGTTTCCGCGTCAATCACATAACAAGTGACTTCCGACTTCAAATCCCCGATCTGGCACTTGATTCGGATCTTCCCCAAGGGCCTAGACCCACTGGTGTTGAATCCATAAATCGTCGTGCCAGTGGAAGCTAACTTGCTAGTCGGGATTCCGAGATTGTGCATTAATCGGAATGGCATGATACTAACAGCGGAACCCGGATCGACTTGGATCCGGTTGACAACGCTGGAACCAATGTAACCGGTGAAGTACAAAGGTCGATCATGCTTCGAGTTCTTCGTTTGCATGTCTTCTTTGGTGAAAGAGATGCAGGGAAAATGATTCGCCGCAAGATTACAGTGTTGAACTGAAGACTCCGGCTCTTCAGGAGATGGCTCGATTCGAGTCAAGAAAGCTTCGGAATCACTCAAGGATTCTTGTAGTGCTTTCCTTGTATCTTTCGAAAGACGTAACAACTCGTATAGGGTTATCCGAGCCGGGATGTTGGCCAATTGTGCCATGATGTCAAAATAGGGTGGAGAGCTCACATTTCCCGGTTTGTCTCTTCCAATCGGATGATTGAATCGAGACTGCCTCGGGTTTTGAGTTTCTTGACGTAGAGGCTCTTTCCCTTTCTCCTTCTGCGGGACTTTCTCCGCAGCTACCGGCGTTGGGGGAGTTGCTGCAATCCCCAGTTCTGCCAGCGTCTTGGAAGGTGGGGTTTTGGTGCCCAATAGCTCGGAAGCATCCGGGTACTTGTAGTGATATTCGTTCCCGCTTCGGGTTGCGAAGGCCTCCTGTTCGTCTTCAGAGAGCGGGAAGGTCGGAATTCTGTCGTCATCCACCGCTGGTATAGCAGAAGCTCCATGACAGGATTTACCCTTTCTTTTCGACTTTTTCTTGGAAGAAGTCGCAGTCCATTGTTCATCTGTGATCAAGTCCGGGTGAACCCACAGAATTTTGCCGTTCGGGGCCGTGTGTGGTACGAACCCTTTCTGGCGCTGCTTGTGAGGATCATCATTCACCGTCTTCACTGCTGCGTTGATTACTGGCTCATGTTGAAACCAGCTCGAAGGAACAGACCCGAAGCTGATGGATATTGTATTCGCACCCACATTCTTCTCCTTGGGTTGCTTCATAGTGATAACCCCAACATCGATTAGAGCTTCAATTTTATCTTTGAGAGCGTAGCATACCTTGGTAGGATGGTGCACCGCTCGATGGAATGCGCAGTACTTTGGATCGTTGACTCTCTTGGCGTCTTCTTGATCCTGAATCGGTGGCAACTTGATCTTGTTGTTCTCGACGAGGTATTTGAAAATACCGGGAACTTCATCCTCCTTGAATGAATAGACCTTGGGGAACTTTGGCTCCGAGGCCTTTTGCCTCTGGGGCTGTTGCTGCCACCTCGATTGTTGTGGCGCCCTTTGTTGCTGCTGTTGCGGCTGTTGTGGCTATGCTTACACCTCAAATACTTGGTTTGCGACCACGGTATTTGCGTGTTCCTTTCCCTTGCCCTTGGGGGCAAAGTTTTGTTGCGGAGCGTTACTTGTTATTTGCCCTCTTTCAGCCTTCTTCCTCTTAAGGAATCGCTCGGCTCGCTCTCCCCGCACCTTTAGGTCCTTCCAGGTCTTTGGGGGCGCCATTCCCATGGCTTCGAGGATGTCCAACGTCAGATTGTTATGGCAAGTTTCGAGGATAAAATCCTCGCTGACTGGATCCCTGCAATTCATTGCTTTATTTCGGAATCTCTTTACAAAATTTTCGACCGTCTCACCATTCTTCTGCTTTTTGTCGAATAGCGTGCCGATCGAAATCTTGGTGTCGTCATCGAAGAAATTTGTTAAGAACATATCCTCCATGTCGTCCCAACTGCTGATACTCCCGGGCTTGAGACGGCGATACCAATCGAAGGCCGTTCCGCGAAGAGTGTCGACGAATGACCGCACCATGAGAGGCTCATTTCCAGAAATGATACCTAAATGAGACTTGAAATATATTAAATGTTGGGTAGGGGAACCCTTCCCATCAAACGGCGTAAAGTTAATTAAATTAAACTTAGCTGGATACGGGATCGATTCCCACTCCCTTGGGTAAGGACAGGGTATGCCGGATCTTTTCACTTCTTGAGCGTTCATCAACACGTTGATTTTGCTCTCCAAGTCCTTCATCTTCCTGTCTTCACTTGTCTCGGCCTTCAAGTGGCTTCGGGGAGAGGTGACGTGGTCCTCTTTAGCATCATCGTCTGCAGGATCAACCCTGTTGTTGTTGTTGACAGGAGGGATGTTGACGTTATCTCCTTCCCGCTCATTCTCATCTTGATTGCGTTGATTAGGCTCTGCTTGGTGAACCGTCAGCGCCGCAATTTGTTGGTCGTGCATCTCTCTCATTCGTTGCATGGCCATCTCCATCTCGAACTTGAAGCTTTCCTTCTGCTTGGCCAGGGCCTCTTCAAGTATCTTAGTTACCTGTTCAGCACTAATCATAAGCGATTAATAAGGTTGCCCCGCACTCGAAGTCGTGTCATCAGACGCTATGGCCGAGCAAGAATCTGAATCAGCATCCGACTCCTCTTCTTCTAGAGAAAGCCCCTTTTGTACCCTTCGGTAATTCTTCCGGCCATCGGTTCCCGGCGGCAACCGTGTCATGCATCGGGATACCTCGGCAAGCTGATCCAGGTTGAAGTATCTGGTTGAATTCCCCCTGCCGGCCATGTTAGCCGACACTCTTGGATATTCGTCTTCTTGGCGGACGAACTTCTTCTTGCGGAAATGCCTTGGTTCGGAAATTCTCTCGAACACTGAGACTCTCCTCGGGGTTTGAGCACAACAGCATTCCGACAACACCGCTTTGATTACGTTGGCGCACTGGTAGCGAGACTTCAATTCCTGCACATATCTCTTTCGGGATTTTTCCATACCCCCAGCTCTATAGTACAACTCATCAGTTTGATAACTGGAGCAACCTATAGAGTGTTGGCATGTGTTCCCCGGTATAACACCATCATCATCAGATGAGTGTGCTTCCCTTTAGGAATGCGAAGTTTTGTTAGTTTTCTCAAAAGTGGCCCGTTCAAGTTTACGCTTTTGTGAGCGTAGAAACTGAACGGGCTCTTTTACTTCGACTCGCAACCCGGTGCGGTCGGTGATAGGGGCTTTCCCTTTGTCATCTTTCTTGGGGGGTTGGTATGACCCCCAGTTTGATTTGTAACTTAGGGACCTTTCAATGGTCCCAGTCGTTCTTTGACAGGTACTCTACCTCGGTTCTCAGGTAAAGGACCGAGGCGACCTATCAAAGGAACTTGGGATCTTGAATGATCCCCGTTCTTACCTGGCCCCGTTGAAGGTGCCGGAACAGGAATAATGACATCTGGTTTGGAGGAATTTCGGGCGATAAGTCCACCTATCTTTGCTGGAGGTGCTGGTTTCGACTTGGGTACCCACACCAACTTGTTTGTAGATAGCTTTTTGACCACCGCTTCTTTCTGCATCTCTTCCGCCTTCTTTAGGAGGAGTCGGGCATGTGCGAGCAACGCCCGACGCTTCTTGATTCGCTCCTCGAGAGTGGAGCGATTCCTCTTGACACGAACCCATTCGTTCGCTTCTGTTTTGGAGGAGGAGTTGGTGATTTGCCGTTGTTGTTCTCGGCGGTACCTGGATTTCAGATCCTCATTGTAGCGGATCCCGTCTATTGATTCAGCAGCTTTGGCTTGTTGTAGGGCGAGGCGTTGACGCCGTCTTTGGCGGGCCCTCTTTGACAGAGCTGGAACAGCATCATTCATCACCTTTGTAGCGGGAGGGAGAGCCGGATCTACAGCCTCGACCACGCTGAACGACGTGGGGACGTTGCGTGGTGCGGGCGTAGCAACAGCGACGGGATCTTGGATTGAGGAGTTGGAGATCCCACGAGCCCTTTTGGGAGATTGAGTCTTCCCACGCCTATTCGGAGAGGCGGATCTGGAGGAGGAGGAAGAGAGGTACTCTTCGAACTTCTGTTGATCGAACTCGTATTCGATCTCTTCATTCACCCGGATCTTGAAGGCCGGTTGCGTCACGACGATCTCGACAGCGAGATCGGTGGCTCCCACTGTGGTCGCCAGCTTGTTTTCGGGAAAAGTTGCTGTTTTCATTGCTTTGAGAACTGTTACAACTTCAAGCGTTACAACAAAATCAAATGAAAAGTGGATCTTTTTATAAGATCTACTTGTGCAATAAAACAAAGATTACAACTTTATCGAAAATAAACACGAGATCCCGTTTTGGTGCGATCTCGCTTGCGTGGGTCTTTTGCCTGTGACGGGGATGTTGATATCCGTGGACCACCGGTCGATCAGATCCGTTCCGGAAGAATCCGGCAGAGTTTCGTCTATCCGCGAAGGGATATAGAAACAGAACTCCGTCGATCCGCGTGAGATCTAGAAGTTTGAAGCGTATATCTTGGCTAAAGCGAGACAATAGCTCTTCTTAGTGTCACCGCCAAGGAGCAACACTAAGGAAAAGAAAAGGGGGTGAATGAAGGGTTGATGAAGAACTCTCACTCCTCGCTCCGGCAAGGCTTCGCCGCTTTAAAATTCAGACCTTGCTCTAGCCTTTGCTCCTCAAAAATCCAGCCAAGAGCCAAATCAAGAGCCAAGCCAAGCAATCAACCCAGAGCCCCTCCAAATGAAGGCCAAGGGGGGCTATTTATAGGAAACCAAGAGGGGGGGTGCTAAAAGGTGAGGACACCCCCTTGGGGTGTCTTGGTTTTGCCAAGACACCCCTCGGGTGTTTCGACCTCGCCGAGATACCCCGGGTGCCTCGGTTCAGTCCGAGACTGTCCGCCGTTGTTTCACCGTTGACTTTTCGTCCCAACTCGGATTTGAGTGATTTCGGATGCGTTGGAATTCTGACGAAGAGCTCTGTCGATCCCGTTGGTTGGATTATTAGTGAAGTGAACGGGATACGAAGGGCGTTGCTCTCTTTGCAGCGATCGCGGGGTTCCCGGTCAGTCCGCATCCCCGTTATTCTGAAATTCTGTCGGCTCACGTAGCTCGTCGATTTACTTCAGGCGTTCACCGACGTCAATTGAACTCTTGTGAACCGGGTAGTGACGTTCATCGTCATTTGTTTAACACTGAGCTGTTCGTGGGGACCTATCGGCAATTTTTGATGCCTACAAGGATATCAAGATTGGAAAGAATGAATAAAAAATTTAAAAACAACCATTCTAACAAATTCCCCTCTCATGTAGGTAAATGCTTTGAGTGCCATGAGTCGGGACATATAGCAAGGGATTGTCCTAAGATAAAAGAAAGATATATGAAGTATAAGAAGAAGAAGGCGATGTATGCGGGATGGGAAGAATCCGAACCAAGCGATTCAGATAGTGATGAAGAAGCCGCCGAGTGCGCCTTTCATGATCCAAACGTGTGCGTCATAGCTCATGAAGATGAGGTACACTCCGACTCTGATAATGAATCTTTTTATATGCAACGTGAACTAGGAGCCGCTCTTGAGGAATTAAACTTTAAATTTAAAAAGTTAGCAAAAGAACATTCTTCTTTCTAAAAATTACATAATCAATTCACGTGACTCAAAACTTGAATAATTACAATCCTCACTAAATAATGTTATTGCTTTCAAGGATGAAATAACTGGAGACCTTGATTTTGAAAATAAACATTTACGGTCTCAAATTAAAAAATTAAAAAATTAAAAAAAAATGAAAATATCATGTTAAAAGCCAATCATGCTTCTACTAGTAATGCTCATCATCATTTTAGAAAAAGATGGTATCATAGATCTCATGCCCCTACCCATAAAGAAAGACTCCATTTGCACATATTGCATAAGATATGGTCACACCTCCACACATTGTTGGATTAGAGATAATGTTTATTATTATGGGTTAATGTGAGTACCTAAGGGTACTAAAAGTGCTAACATTCAAAGACCCAAGATTTAGATACCTAAAGTTTCTACCACTTCTTTACATGTAGGGAACATCTCGCACAAGACGTAAGGAGATGTGGTACCTTGATAGCGGTTGCTCTCATCACATAACAGGCAATAAGGATTTATTTGTAACCCTATCAAGGATGGAATGAGGCAATGTCTCCTTTGACGGTGGTGAGAAAGGTAAAATTGTAGGTATTGGTACTATTGATAAGAATCTCTCTCTCGTTATTGAAGATGTTTATTTAGTAAAAGGACTTAATCACAATCTTCGTATTAGTCAACTTAGTGACAAATGTTATGATATTATTTTTAAACCGGGTAAATGCATTGTTAGTCTTAATAACAAAACTATTTTTGTTGCCCTTAGAAAATCTAATGTGTATATTTTTGAGATGAATGAACTTGTAGATCAAGATGTAAAACGTCTTGCCGTGGTGGATGGTGATCCTAGAATTTGGCACAAAAGGCTTGGCCATGCTAACATGAAACTTATTTCCAAGCTATCAGAGAAGAACTTAATAAGAGGACTACCTAGCTTAACCTTTGTCAAAGATTCTCAATATGAGAAATGTGCCAAAGGTAAACAAATTAAGAGTTCTTTCAAATCCATAAATAAGGTATCCACCACTAAATCCTTACAATTGCTTCATCTTGATTTATTTGGTCCTATGTGTGTTGTCTCATTAGGAGGAAAACATTATGTGTTTGTTATTATTGATGATTTTTACGCTTTACATGGGTTACATTTCTTGCTAATAAAGATGAATATTTTGGAGAATTTTCTCATTTAGTAAAAGAAATGAAAATGAAAAAGATTTGAAAGTTATAAAAATTTGTAGTGATTATGGTGTGGTGAATTTCAAAATAAGTATTTTAGTGATTTTTGTGATCATCGTGGTATTGCACATACGTTTTTTGTTCCAAGAACACCACAACAAAATGGTGTTTTTGAATGAAGAAAGCGAACCATACAAGAGATGACACGTACTATGATTAATGCATTTGATTTGCCAAAATATTTTTAGGCGGAAGCTGTCAACAAGGCTTGCTATGTCTTAAATCAAGTTTTAATTAGACATATTTTCAAGAAAACGCCTTATGAACTTTATTTTAGCAAAACTCTAAATATTAGCTATTTTCGGATTTTTGATTGTAAATGTTTTATTTTGAACATAAAAGATCATCATAACAAATTTGATTCAAAAATAGATGTAGGAATATTTTTGGGATATGCATCAAGGTGTAAGACTTATAGAGTTTTTTTTACAAATGAACACTCGTTGTTGAAGAATCTATAAACGTTACCTTTGATAAAACTAATGTTGGTTTACAAGATTGTGTGCCTAGTAGAGATGATGATGACATTAAAGGTGCAATGGAACTATTGCAAATAAATGACACCCCCTCACTGGTTGCATCAAAGAATGGGGAAGGAGATTGAACTTAATCAAGAAGAACTCCCTAAAGCATGAAAGTTTGCACCAGATCATCCTAAGGAGCAAATCATTGGAAGGCGTCATGACTCATTCAAGGGCTATGAGCGAGTGTGGTAACATTGGTTCTTATCCCAAATTGAACCTAAATGTGTTGATGATGGTTTAAATGATGAATTTTGGATTTTAGTCATGCATGAAGAATTAAACAATTTTCAAAGAAATAATATTTGGAAACTTGTTCCTAGACCAAAAGATTTTCATATTATTAGAACAAAATGAGCTTTTAGAAATAAACTTGATGAAATTAGCATATTGACTAGAAATAAAGCTCGTTTAGCCACCCAAGGATACAATCAAGACGAGGGTATTGATTATGATAAAACTTTTGTACCGGTTGCAAGAATAGAGTCAATTAGAATGTTTTTAGCCTTTACTAGTTTTAAAATTTTTAAATTATTTCAAATGGATGTAAAAAATGTATTTTTAAATGGTTTTATTAAAGAAGAGGTGTATATTGAGCAACCCCCGGTTTTATTGATCCATTTTTCCTAATCATGTTTACCGGGTACAAAAAGCATTGTATGGGTTGAAACAAGCTCCAAGAGCTTGGTATGCTCGCCTTTCTAGTTTTCTTATTGAGCATGGTTTTTCAAAAGGAAAAATTGGTAACACTTTATTTGTTAGAAAAAGGAACAATGATTTTATTTTGGTTTAAATATATATTGATGATATCATTTTTGGTGCTACTAATGAAACTCTTTGCAAGGAATTTTCAAAAGATATGCAAGAGCAATTTGAGATGAGTATGATGGGAGAGCTTATATTCTTTCTTGGTCTCCAAGTCAAACAAAGGGAGGATGGAAACTTCGTGTCTCAAAGCAAATATGCTAAAGAGTTGGTGAAGAAATTTAGAATGTCAAACTCAAAACATGCACCAACTCCTATGAGCACCTCCAACAAATTGGACAAGGATGAAAGTGATGAGAAAGTAGATCAAAAGATTTATCGATGTATGATTGGTAGTTTACTTTATCTCACCGCTAGTAGACCAGATATTATGCTTAGTGTTTGTGCACGTGCACGTTTTCAAGCTTCTCCTAGAAAATCTCACTTAATTACGGTTAAAAGAATTATTAAGTACATAAATTGTACTTTTGAACTTGGTTTGTTTTATCCAAAGAATATAAATTTTGATCTTTATGGTTATTGTGATGTCGACTTTGTTGGATGTAAAGTAGACCGCAAGAGTACTAGTGGCATATGTCATTTCTTAGACAATTCACTTGTTTCTTGGTCTTCCAAAAAATAAAATTGTGTTGCTTTATCTACTACAGAAGTAGAATATATTGTCATCCTCTTATGTTGTACACAATTATTATGGATGAAACAAACTTTAGTTGACTTTGATTTACATTTTCATGATACAAATATATTTTGTGATAATTTTAGTGCTATAAATATTTCAAAAAAATCTGTTCTACATTATAGAACCAAGCACATAGATGTACGCCACCATTTCTTACGTGATCATGTAGAGAGGAAAGATGTATCCCTTGTTTATATTGATACTAAATCATAATTAGCGGACATGTTTTATCAAACCTCTTAGTGAAGAAGATTTTTATCGTATAAGAAATGAATTAGGCATGTGCATTCTTTGATTGTTTGTTTTGATGGCTTTTTGCTTGCTCTTGGTTTTTGGTTTAACATTTTCATATCTTAATATTTTATTATTCGCACTCATTGTCATAAAATGTTTGAACGCATAAGGATACTTAGAAGAGTGGTTGGGGGAGATCGGGTCAATTCCAAGTGGAGTGGGTTGGTAGTAAAGCCTAAAGAGAGGTCATAAATCCAAACACTTGAGGAATGTGACATAGGTAGGCCAACACTTAGAGAAGTATCTTGTGGATAAGGGGAGATATTGACAAAGGGGGAGAAAAATCTCCTATCCTTTGTGCACATAGATAGGAGGAGAGTCTTATAGATAAGGGGAGCAACTATCGATAAGTTGAAGTTTCACTTTATTTATGCTCATTTATAATGGTGGTTTGTTATCATCATCAAAAAGGGGGAGATTGTTAGGTCTCTTGTTTTGATGGTAATATACAAACCCTATTATTGGTACTAATTACTTGTTGGGTGACATAACGCATGATGTATTTTATCAAGCAATTTAGTGCCATTATTGGAGGTTGGATGGAATATGAGATATAACGATGATATCCATGGAGGTGGAGGCAAGTTGATGAAGAGAAGCTTTCTAGAGCAATATATATAGAGGAACTTCATCTACAATATTTGGCAAATATCGTCATTTAAGCTTTGTGTGCTATCGTAAGCGACATTTGTATTTTTACTTTCTCTCTAGATCATAATGTAGGCAAGAATTAACGTAGATAACTTTTGAAGAACTTGGGGATCATTCATACACACTTATGTTTTTAACCATTTTATAAAATAGTGAGTTTTTACAAATGGTAAATGAGATTTTAAAATTTTCTTCTCAAACATGTTTGTTTTCATGTTTGTAATCATTCCCCAAAATTTTACTATTTTTAGAGTTTATTTGTTATTTTATTTTGAATTTACAAAATCAGATTTTCAACTTGAAAGCCTGTGTCTGGAAGTATCCGTTTCTGGTCGACCGGGTCTTACCCATCAGTCGACCGGCCAGAGGGTCTGTTTATAGACACTGTAGACAATCGATCATCAGTCGAGCGACACACAATGTTTGGTCGACCGATGGCTTAGGTTCAGTCGACCGATACAACATTGTCGGTCAACCGAATGAGCTCGAGATTTTCAAGACTGCTAACGGTCATCTAGTTGGTCGATTGACCATGGTCTATCGGTCGACCGAAAGTACTGTAACGGTCAAATTTCTAAACTCCGGGATTTTCCGGATTTTGTTGGTTTTGATGATTTTCTTTGGATTTAGGCTATTGTTTTAAGTGCCTATATATATCTTCCAGCCTTCAGTAACTAAGCTAGCAAGAAATAAATCCTTAAGTTTGTGTTTTTGTGTGTTTTGAGCAAAAACTTCCATTCTATTCAATTTCGATTTCACACTTTCAAATCCCACAACCCCAAGCTTCAATTGTATTCTCTTAATCCTTGCCATAGGATTGCTATAAGAGAGATTCATTCATCTAGTTGTATTATGTGGAGAGCTTGATCTCAAGGAGATCATCATGTGAATTGTGAGATCTCGAGGGAGATCGTTGTGAAGAAGTTTTGGCTTCCAAACCGGGTGTAATTAGTGGATTACCATCGAGAGAGGTGGTCGGGGACATAGGTTGTGAGGACCGAACCTCGTGAACATATCGTCGTGCCAATTTGGATAACTATTCTCTAACTCTCTTTCTTATTTATTGCCATAGTTTAAATTTGTATCTTGTGTTGGATTGAATTTTATAAATTGCACATTTATTGTTTGATTATCCTATTCAACCCCCCCCCCCCCCCTCTAGGGTAATTTTACATTCTTCTTTTCTCTTTTGCACTCTCTTCCCCTTTGCTTCCCGCTCCTTCTTTGTCCTACAATTATTAAAAATCCAATGTCCTTAATAGTGTGGATATTAGAAAGAAGGGAGAGAGTATGGTGAAAATTGGGAGGAAAAAATAATGGACGAGATGGTGAAAAGGAGGAGGAAGAAGATGGTGATAAGGGAGGGAGAGAAGAGTTCTTTTATAAAGTTTAAAACTTGCAGGGGTAAATCAGAAAATATAGGAAATTTGAGAGGCATATATGAAAATCTCTTATATTTTTTCGCTTAAAAATTGTGTCCGGTGATCGAAAAGCTGCATTTGTCACTGGCTTGCCAACTTTTAGGTTAAAGTATCACTAGGATCACTTTTGTGGTCAAAGTGGTTGAGGTGTCACTTTTTAGGCCAGTCTAGTATTTTAACTTTTTTTAATCTCTGGATTAGGGGTATTATATTCTTTAGACTATTACTAGGATTGTATTATCCTGTGACTATTTTGGTTTAGTCCATTGTTTATTTTTAAATGGATTAATATTTGGACTAACTTAAAATATTCCTACCTAGTGTTTGTTTTTATGGTAATTAAAACTGTCCCGATAAATATCATAATCAAAATGACCTTCTTGCCCTTAAGTTAACTAATATTGTGTTAATAGCATTTATAGTGGGGGGGGGGGGGGGGGTTCAAATTTGAGCATTAAATGTCTAAAAAAATAGATATACCACTCAATACCTATCATGAAACAATAAACAATCTTATTCGTTTAAAGAACACAGTTGTAAAACAAAACCAAAGCATCTAGTTAAACTTGAAATTAGATGATCGCGCCTAATTAAAGACTCTTATCCATTTCAACCATTTAGCTAAAGAAGAATCCATACCTCTTTTATGCAAAATCTCATCCTTTTCAGCGTACTTGACAATATTTTATTATAATTAACATAAGAATGCAAATATAGCATATTCTAGGGCATCAAGAAATCACTCATAAACCGTTGTTCATATGCCCTAAATCTAAGAATGTTTTGATCACATTAATTTGAAAACAAAAAGACTGTTGCATGATCAAAGCTAGTTGGAATTATCCGTCATTAAGATCACCATGCTTGAAAGAGAAAAAGTGACGACGTCAAGCTACAATTTCACGTTCATAAGTTTAAACAATAATAAAGTTTTGTTCCACTAGCCAATAACAACTGATAAGCTCACGGCAACTAGGCAAAGACTATCATATGCTAGAGTGCTTTTGGAGGTTAATCTTCCCCTAAAATCTCCTCTACCTGATCAGCTTACTATACAGGGACCAGATGGAAAGTGTTATTCTCAAAGAGTCATATATGAACTTAAACCAAGATGGTGCAACAATTGTAATGTTATTGGCCATGTGACTGAGCATTGTAGAAGGAAAGGTGAAAGGAAAATTTGGGTGCCTGTTGTTAAAATCTCTGCAGACAATTCTGGTGCACGTGCACAGCAAAAAAATGGTGAGAATACTATGAATGTTGAGAATCAGGCTCAAAAGGAGAAAGGATCCAGTCCTAATAAAAAACAATCTGGGAATACTATGAATGTTGAGAATCAGGCTCAAAAAGAGAAAGAATCCAGTTCAAAACAAGCTGGAAAATCCCCTGGCACACAAGCACAACCAGTGAATGCTAAAGTTTGGGACTCTGGGCCATCTCTTGACCAGATTATCTCCTCTCCTATGGTTAACACTACAGGATTTACAAATGTCAACAGAGTGAACTCTACAAGAAGATTAAACTTAAATCCAAATGTCAATATGGAAGAATCCTCATATTCTCAGGTATCAAAATTCTCTCCATTGGATCATCAAATTCTGGATTTAGACCCCTCAAGTATTGATAGGGGTGGTACTAATTTGTAGCATGCACTTAGCTATATGGAATATTAGGGGATTTAATAAATCCTCTAAGCATTTGTTGGTTAAGCAATTCATCTACCAATATAAACTACCATTCATAGCTCTGCTAGAAACCAAAGTTCTTGAAGGGAAAATGCAGTCTATTGCTAGAAAAGTGACAAAGGATTGGAATTGGATTTCAAACTGTCATCAAGCCAGTAATGCCAGAATCTGGATCCTTTGGAATAGGGATATTCTCTCAGTTCAGCTTATAAAATCTTCAAATCAGTTCATATCTTGTGCTCTGGAAACCAAAGATAGCAAATTATCATGTATAATCTCTATTGTCTATGCTCTCAATGATATAACTGGCAGAAAATCTCTATGGCATGACTTACTGAATTTCAAACAAAATGTCTCATGCCCATGGATTATTGGAGGGGATTTTAACTCTATTATCAACAATAGTGAAAAAATTGGAGGTGCTGTTGTCTCTGATTCTGAAACTGAGGACTTCCAAAATTTTATTTCTTCTTGCCAGCTTACTCATCTTAAATCCACTGGATGCTTCTTTACCTGGTGTAATAAGCAGGAAGCAGACACAAGAATTTGGTCTAGATTAGATAGAATCCTTGTGAATGAGAACTGGATCCAAGAATATACTTCAAGTCAGGTGGATTTTTTAACACCAAGTTGCTCTGACCATTCCCCAGCTTTGATTACTATTGAAGATGATAAATATGAGGGTAAAAGACCATTCAAGTTCTTCAAAATGTGGGTCAGTCACCCTGATTTTCCCTCAATTGTCAGCTCAGTTTGGAATCAAGATGTCAGAGGCTACAATATGTATAAATTTCAAGTCAAACTCAAGCAGCTCAAACCTGTTCTCAAAGACCTTAACAAGAAACATTTTATGAGCATAAGTGAGCAAGTATCGAGGGCTAAAGAGGAACTTGCAGTGGTTCAACATCAACTAAACTCTGACCTGTTTAACTCCATGCTTATTTCAAAGAGAGAAGGACTGTCTCAAGAAATACCTGAGTCTTCTCAATTGTGAAAATTCTTTTTATAGGCAAAAGGCTAACATTAAATGGGGACTAAATGGAGACAAATGCACACAATTCTTCCACTCTGTTATGAAAGCAAAAAGACACCAAAACAGAGTGCTATCCTTATATAATGCAAATGGTGACAGGATTACTGATATGGATAACATCATCTCTGAATTCATTGGGTACTATCAAAATCTTTTGGGTATAAAAGTTCCTGTGAATAGGCCTGATCCGGATGTGGTTGCTAATGGGCCAGTTCTCACTGCATCTCATTGTCATGAATTAAGTATTCCTGTGTCCAGAGATGAAATAAAACATGCAATTTTTTCTATGTCGGATGATAGAGCTCCTGGTCCAGATGGCTACAATGCCTCGTTTTTTAAAGCAGCTTGGAATATTATTGAAGAAGATTTTTATCTAGCAATTGAGGAGTTTTTTTCCTCTGGGAAGCTACTGGGTACTTTCAACTCTACTTCGATCACATTGGTGCCTAAGGTACTCAATCCTAAAACCCCTTCTGATTTTCGGCCGATCTCTTGTTGCAACTGTGTTTATAAAACTATCACAAAGATCATTGCTGCTAGAATTCAAAAAGTGATGGGATTTCTCATTAGTGATGCTCAAAGTGCATTTGTTAAAGGCAGATTAATTTCCAGCAACATTCTGTTAGCCCATGAGCTCATTAAACATTATGGTAGGAAGCACTCTTCTCCAAAGGCTATTCTAAATATTGATCTTAGGAAAGCTTTTGATACAATTAGTTGGGATTTCATTAAAGATATGCTAGAGGGTCTGGGATTTCCCAACATCATGACTATGTGGATCATGGAATGCATATCAACAACAAAATTCTCTCTTTCACTCAACGGATCCCTCCATGGGTATTTTAAGGGTGCTAGGGGTCTCAGGCAAGGTGATCCCCTCTCTCCCTATCTCTTTGTGTTGGGTATGGAGTATTTATCAAGGAAGCTTAACTCTCTCAACAATGATGCCTTATTCAAATACCATCCTAAGTGCTCCAGATTGAAAATAACTCATCTCTTCTTTGCTGACGATTTGCTGCTTTTTGCAAGAGCTGACATGAATTCTATTACCAAGCTTTTCTCCTGTCTGCAAGATTTTAGTCGGGTTTCTGGACTGGAAATTAACCCCAATAAATGCTCTGTTTATATGAATGGGATCAATGAGAGTCTTAAAATCCAGATTTGCTCATACCTGAATATTTCTGAAGGAACTTTACCTGTGAGATATCTAGGCTTACCTCTTGTTACAAAGAGGTTATCATGGTTGGACTGCTCCCCCTTAATTAGCAAGATATCAGAGAAAATTCAAAACTGGCAGAAGTTGAGGACTCTCTCTTATGCTGGGAGACTCCAACTGATAAAATCAGTTATTCTGGGTGTGCACATCTATTGGACAAATAATTTCATACTGCCAAATAAAGTCCTTAAGCAGATTGACAGAATATGTTCTGAGTTCCTCTGGAATCAAAAAATCCCCTTAGTCTCCTGGAAATCAATTTGCAAAGATAAAAAATATGGAGGACTGGGTGTTTTCTCAGCGAAGACATGGAATTGTGCTGCTGCATTGAAGCTCTTGTGGATAATTCATCTCAAAAAGGATTCTCTTTGGATTAAATGGGTGCATGGTAATTACTTGCAGCAGTATGACATTTGGCAAGTTCATGTGAAGTTGAATGATTCTTGGATGTGGAAACAACTTCTAAAGATCAGAGACAAATTGATTAGAAGATTTGGTAGTGTTAACAGCTTGCAAAACATCTTATCTAAATGCTGTATTGGTGAGAAAATAAGCATATCAGGAGTTTACAGAATTCTTCTTCAACCTGATCAAGCTGCTGCCTGGTACAACACTGTCTGGGACAACATTAGTTATCCAAAACATGCATTTATTACCTGGCTAGCAATTCAATCAAGACTGCTCACTCAGGACAGGTTATGTGGTATGGGAATCCTTGCTGCTAATCAATGTGTTCTGTGCACAAACTTCCCAGAATCTTGTTGCCACCTATTCTTTGATTGTCAATTTTCAGCTCTTGTATGGAATATGGTGATGGACTGGCTTAAATTCTCTTGGAGATCCTGTTCATGGGGTTACATCATCAATTGGTATAATTCCAGGTTGAAAAGGAAAGGATTTATGGAAAAGCTAAAGAGAATGGCGCTTACAGCCTCTATATATTGGATTTGGCAAGAGAGGAATTTTAGAATATTTCAAAGCAAAGCTCGGCAACCTGAGGAGATTTTCCGAGCTATAAGGATCTCCATCTTCTCCAAAATTATGAATGATAATTTTCCTATTCACATAAAGGAGAGAATTCAGGCATTGTAAATGCTTTGTTATTAGTGCTCATTTGAGTTTTTTTTGAGTTCCAGTTCTCTTGAACTGGTTAGATAGATACATGTAAATATTCTCAATTTTGGTTATGAATAAAATTCTTTTCATTGACCAAAAAAAAAAGTTTTGTTCCACTAAAATCAATCTTGCCGAAACAATGCCGCGGAAGAGAAAAAAGCTGCAGAAAATATTGTAGAAAAAAAATTTGGCCAAATTAAATATAGGTATTTTTGTCAAAAAATCATCATCCTCCTAGAGAGATAATACTGTGCTATAGAGAGATAATACGTAGTTAATCCATTGTGAAGGGTTAAAAATATTCTAATTCCGTTTGGATTCGATAGTTAAGACAAGGGGTTAAGTCTTTTGTGTTTGGCAAATGAAGAAGGGCTAAGGAGATTAACCTCATTATTATTTTTAAAAATACCACTTTCGCCCTTACTGCAAATTTATAAATAATTGCCTCATTAATTTCTTTTTCGCGTTATTTACCTTCTGAGCAATTTCAAAGATTTGAAGCGCTAATATGTAATTCAGTTGAGACACGAGGGATTAATATCTTTTTTGAAATAACGCTAAAATGACAATTTAGTATTATTCAAAAATGATTGTTCAGAAGGTAAATAAAAATAAATTATCATTTTCGTATTATTTCAAAAGCTAAAGAGAGAGATAATGAGCTAACAAAATATTATATGGCTTCTTATCTATCAATAAACCTGACAAAAAATATTTGATTATTCAAGCAAAAAAAGATTTGATTATTCAAGGGAAAAAACAATCTACTCAATAGCTCTATATAAAATTATAAGTTTTGCTCATATAAAGATAATAAAAGATATAATTCAACCTCCTTATACTTTAATATTCGACAACTATATATTTTAATTATTCCAAAGCTGTAAAAACAATCCTGTTGCGAAGTTGCTCACCACTTAAACTTTCATCTGCACCAACCTTGTATTGGGGGTCTTCTTCCTCCTCATCTTCATCCTCATTCATCTCTATTCCATTGAGCATATTATAGTATTTATCATTTCCCTAATGCCTTGCAATAAAATTATGAAGAACACAACAAGCTACAACGATTTTGACTTGAGTTTTATAAGGAAATGGAGCAGCAACTTTCAAAATTTTGAATCTTTGTTTTAAAATTCTCCATGTTTTTTCCATTGCATTACATAGTTGTGCATGAACTCTTTCATAAATTCTAGACTACAATTCTCCAAGTAGAGAGATTAACTATCAAAGAGACAGATCAATTGAAAATGCACCACCTGAAGACTAAGAAGGTTCTTAGGGCAGAAACTTAAAAGCACAAACCGCTAGCCATCTGTGAAGAAGATGTTTGCTGCTCAACATTGGAAAATTTCCCGCATTCATGGACAAACCGTCACACATAAACTTCATCTAGAACAAAATGGACAATCTTTTAATGGAGAGGTCAACAGTAGGAACCTCCAGGCATCAACGTCTACTGTGTGTCCACAATCAATGGATTTCCGTTCTGACAATAGAAAATAAGAAATTAGTTGAAGTCCTATCGCAATGTCTTTATGTTCTCCTTACACCATGTCTGTGTATGCGAAGAGTGTTTGTATGTGTGCACATGCATTGAATCAGGGTTGAGGGCAGTCCGCAGCAAGAAAGCTGATCCCATAATGTGCGGGGTTGAGGAAGGGTAGGACCATTTTTGGTCAATCGTACACAGCCTTTCCTTTCCTTGCATTTTTACTAGAGGTTGTTTCCAACAAGCACGGCTACAGAAAACAAATCATTTGGGCCAATCTAAGTAACAACCTTGAGCATTATGCATGCCCTAGATACTGGCACTCCATTCCTGCTGGATCATCAGTAGCAACTGTAGGCATATAAAATTGCTTATAGGTCCCTTAGCACAGCCCGGCGCGATGATTCGACAAATCAACGGACATTCGAGGCGATGAGGCACGCAAGCAACGGAATACGTTCGCATGTGGAACCAATCCAACGGTTCGGAAAGTCAACGAGTCGTCCAACAACAAAATAGGATTTGTACTCAAACACCGAGGCGGAAATACTGCCAAATAAAGACCCGGGCTATCAAATCAAAGTCTGGACAAACCAAATGAAGAACCGAAAGACGGAAAACAACCGAACAACGGGAAACGGAGAACACCCGGGGGACTCGGCCTTGACCGAGCCACCCTAAGGTGGCTCGGCCCAAGCCGAGCCACCTTGGGGTGGCTCGGCATGAGCCGAGCCACCCTAAGGTGGCCGGCTCCTTTCCCCCCTCTCTCTTGTGCACACATGCACAGTTTCGAGTGCCTATAAATAGGCAAGGTGGTTCATCATTTGAAGGGACTTTTTGGTTGAACTTCTGAAGAGCCGAAACTCTGCCGGATTGTGATCTCACCTCGGAGTTTTGAAGGCTTGAAGCTTGGACATTTGGATTCGATTCTTGGCGAGCACCCGCACCAAACAAGGCAGTAGTTCGAAGGAATCTAATCCTTAGATCTACGTCGTTATACTCCGGATCTAAGCTTGGTTCTTAGATCCCGAGATTCGAGCGGTCGTTTCCTTGGTGAAACGATCCCTCCCGGCTATTATCTCCTTGGTGGGATAGTACCCGTAATACGTCGTAGATCTGCTTGGATCCAGATCTCGCGGTGGTCCATGGTAAACAACCCCGGCGCAGGCAAACAACCCACAAAGCGAGTGACCGGATAACAGGAGCTCGCGATCTGTTCGACAAATAAGGAAAGTTGTAATTTTTCTTTGTTTTCTTTGATTTTCATTGTAACCGGCTCTTATAAAAAGACCGGATCTCTTTGTAACGCAAAAAGTTGTTAATTGAGTGCAATGACATCAATAATGAAGAAAGCAACGATTTTTCCCGTGAACAATCTGGCGACCACAGTGGGAGCCACCGATCTCGCTGCCGAGATCGGAGCGTCGCAGCCGCGGATCTCGATCCCGGTCGTGGAGGAGGTCGAGTATGAGTTCGACCAACAGAAGTACGAGAAGTACGTGTCCTCGTCCGGATCTACCTCCTCCCCCAAGTCCAAAAAGTCGCAGAAGTTCTCCTCTAGGAGAAAGGTGCGTTGGTGCGAAGAAGTTGAAGCCACCAACGACAACCTCACCCCGATCGGCGCCGAAGTTGCGTCGGGTGAAGTTCCACCGGCCTCTAAGCAGGTCAAGTCCGCCATTGAAGGCGTGGTGACTCTCTTCAAGAGAGCCCGCCAGAGGCAGCGTCAACGCCTCGCGAAGCAATTCGCCAAGGCCATGGAGTCCGTTGACGGGGTCCGCTACCATGCGGATCTGAAGAGCAAACGAGACAAACAGCCTCAACAACAAGTGAAGGGTGGTTCCTCCAAGCCATCAACTATGGAGTGGGTCCGTGTCAAACGGAATCGCTCGACGCTGGAGGAGCGTATCCGCAAACGCCGCGCTTTATCGGCGCAAGCACGAGCTAAAGCTGAAGAAGCCCGGCGGAAGCTGTAGAAGGAGGTGGTCAAAAAGCCGCCACCAACTCGCAAGGTATGGAGGCCGAAGTCTGAAGCGGTTCAGGCTAAAGAGCAAAACCCGCAGCCTCCGAAGATTCAACACCCAGCAAATCAATCCAAACAGCCGGTGATTTCTGCAACTGCTCTGGGAGATCCCGCAGGATCATCCCAGAAGAGAAAGTCAGTTTTGGAGAGCCTCGGTCTAATTCCCAAAGAACGAGGCAAAACTCCAATCCAAGAACGCTTGGGGCCAATGAAGAAGTCCCAAACAATTCAACATGCTGGGGGTCACCGCAACCCTCAACACTTGGAGAAAATCGCGGCACCCAAGCGCACAACTTTGCGCATCGAGGTGCAAGAGCCCACTGAAGATTCACGCTCACAAAGGCGCGTTTCAAGGCGTGTGACTCTGGATGGTCCGAAGAAGACAATTCATCCTCAGAAGGAAACGTTGTCATCTAATGACGACGACGTTATACCTGGGAGAGCGTGCCAACACACGATAGGTTGCTCCAACCTTCAAACGGACGAGCTGTACTATCGTGCCGGGGGTACGAGTAAATCCAGAAAGAGGAGCCCTCGAAGGTTCGAAACTCAGTGTCCTTGCTCGAAGCTTATTCGGGCGGTACTGTCGGAATGCAATTGTGTCAAGGCAGTCCCTGAGAGAGTCTCGGTGTTCGAAAGACTCAGCACTGGAGCGCCGAAACCAAGGCATAGGCGTTTCCAACGAAGAAAAACGATGGTCAAAGACGGTGAACACTCAAGGGTCACCGCCAATATGACTAGCACAGGAATATCGGCTCAGGATAACCCCGAGGCGATTCCAGAAATACCCCGACGAGTAACTCGTCTTCAGTCCGGAGCTATCATCCGTGCAACGTATGGTAGGGTTCGAACAAGAGTACCTTCGGGAGATGAAGAATCAGATGCCGGCTCAGCAATCGCATCTGATAACACCATGTCCAGTGAAGGACAGCCCCGCGAGTCGTTCATGATAAGCGCGGAGCAAGTGGCCAAGATGCTTGAAGATGCCATGGCCAAACAACAGGAAAGCTTTAGGTTTGAAATGCAAATGGCCATGCAGAACATGAGAGAGATGCATGATCAACAGATCCAAGCATTGAGGAACCAACAAGGCGAACCAAGTCGTCCTTGTAGGCGTATAAAATTGCCTATAGGTCCCTTAGCTTAGCTCAGCACGATGATTCGACAAAACAACGGACATTCGAGCGACGAGGCGACGAGGCACGCAAGCAACGGAATACGTTCGCGTGCGGGACCAAACCAACGGTTCGGAAAGTTAACGAGTCATCCAACAACAAAACGGACTTGAACTCAAACACCGAAGCGGAGCTACTGCCAAATGAAGATTCGGGGAATCGAATCAAGACCTGAACGAATCAACGAAGGGTCGAGGCGACAAGGCACACGAACAATGGAACACGTACGCACGTGGAATCGAACCAACATTTCGGGGAATCACCGAGTCATCTAAACAAGAACGAACTCGGTGATATAACGATCGAATCAAGACCAATCCCGGAATCGAACTCAGAAACGGATTAACTGCCATATTTGGAATCAAGTCAATGAGCCGATTCCAGAAGCCGAATCAAATCCGAACGACGGAGAACCGGAAACACCGGAAAACGACGAAACCAGCGCACCTGGGGGAACTCGGCCCGAACCGAACCACCCTAAAGTGGCTCGGCTATGGCCGAGCCACCCAGAGGTGGCTAGGCACAGTTCTGTGCCAAAGGCACAGTTTTGAGTGCCTATAAATAGGCCTGGCACTCGTTCATTTGGGAGGACTTTTTCTAAAACTTCTGAAGAGCCGAAACTCTGCCGGATTGCGACCTCAACTCGGATTGTGAAGGCTTGAAGACTTGGACAACCAGATCTACGTGATACTACTCCGGATCTAAGCTTGGCTCTTAGATCCCGAGATTAGAGCGAGCGTTTCCTTGGTGAAACGATCCCTCTCGGCTACTATCTCCTTGGTGGGATAGTACCCGTTATACCACGTAGATCTGTTCAGATCGAGATTGCGCGGTGGTCCACGGTACTCAACCCCGGCACAGGCGAAGAACCCCACAAAGCGAGGGACCGTAAAACAGGAAACTCGTGATTTGTTCAAGGAAAGTTGTAATCTTTATTTCTTTATTTTGATTTTGTGGTAAGCCGGATCTTATAAAAAGACCGGATCTCTTTGTAAACGCATAAAGTTGTTGTCAAAGTTGTAACAGAATCATCAATGAAGAATAACGCAATTTCCCGCTCGAACAATCTGGCGACCACAGTGGGAGCCACCAGCTTCGCTGCCGAAGCTGGAGTGTCGCAGCCGCGGATCTCGATCCCGGTCGTGGATGAGGTCGAGTACGAATTCGACCAGCAGAAATACGAGGAGTACGTGTCCTCATCCGGATCTGCCTCCTCCCCCAAGTCCAAGAAGTTCCAGAAGTTCTCCTCCAGGAGAAAAGTCCGTTGGTGTGATGAAGCTGAAGCCACCAACGACGACCTCACCCCAACCGACGCCGAAGCTGCGTTAGGTGAGGCCCTACCGACCTCAAAGAAGGTCAAATCCGCCATTGAAGGCGTGGTGACTCTCTCCAAGAGAGCCCGCCAGAGGCAGCGTCAACGCCTCGCGAAGCAATTCGCCAAGGCCATGGAGTCCGTTGACGGGGTCCACTATCATGCGGATCTGAAGAACAAACGAGGCAAACAGCCTCAACAGCAAATGCAGGGTGGTTCCTCCAAACCATCGATAATGGAGTGGGTCCGTGTCAAACGGAATCGCACAACGCTGGAGGAGCGCATCCGCAAGCGCCGCGCGTTGTCCGCGCAAGCACGGGCCAAAGCTGAAGAAGCCCGTCGTAAGCTGCAGAAGGAGGTGGTCAAAAAGCCGCCACCTACTCGCAAGATTTGGAGGCCAAAGTCTGAAGCGGTTCAGGCTAAGGAGCAAAACCCGCAGCCTCCAAAAGTTCGGACACCGGCAAGTCAATCCAAACAGCCGGTTATTGCCGCAACTACCCTGGGAGATCCCGCAGGACTATCCCAGAAGAAAAGATCAGTTTTGGAGCGCCTCAGTCCACTTCCGAAGGAACGAGGTAAAGCTCCAGTTCAAGAACGCTTGGGGTCAGTGAAGAAGTCCCAACCAATACAGCATGCTGGGGGTCGCCGCAACCCTCAACACTTAGAGCAAACCGCGGCACCCAAGCGCACAACTTTGCGCATAGAAGTGCGAGAGCCTGCCGAAGATTCACACCCACAAAGGCGTGTTTCGAGGCGTGTGACTCTGGAGGGTCCGAAGAAGACAATTGTTCCTCAGAAGGAAACGTTGTCATCTGATGACGACAACGTTATACCTGAGAGATCGTGTCAACACACGATAGGTTGCTCTGACCTCCAAACAGATGAGCTGTACTATCGTGCCGGGGGTACGAACAAATCTAGAAAGAGGAGCCCTCGAAGGTTCGGGAATCAATGTCCTTGTTCAAATCTCATTCGGGCAGTACTGTCTGAATGCAATTGTGTTAAAGCAGTCCCCGAAAGAGTATCGGTGTTCGAAAGACTTAGCACCGGAACGCCAAGGCCAAGGCATAGGCGTTTCCAACGAAGGAAAACAAGGGTCGAGGACGGTGAACATTCAAGGGTCACCGCCAACATGACCAGCACAGGAACAGCGGCTCAGGATAACCCCGAGACGATTCCAGAAACATCTCGACCCAGGACTCGTCTTCAATCCGGAGCTATCATTCGTGCGACGTATGGTAGAGTCCGAACAAGAGTACCTTCGGGAGATGAAGAATCAGATGCTGGCTCCGCAGTGGCGTCTGATAATACAGTGTCCAGTGAAGGACAGCCCCGCGAGTCACTCATGATAAGCGCGGAGCAGGTGGCCAAGATGCTTGAAGATGCCATGGCCAAACAACAAGAAACCTTTAGGTTCGAGATGCAAATGGCCATGCAGAATATGAGAGAGATGCATGACCAACAACTTCATGCATTGAGGCACCAACAAGGCGAACCAAGTCAGCCCAACCAGAACAACCTGGAGGAGGAGGGCACAAATGAAGCTCGCAACGCTAATAACCCTCTCATCAATCCAGGGGGTGGTAATGATAATACCAGTGAAGACACAGGTGAAAGCCTAAAAATTAAGAATCTCGAGAACAAAATCAACACATTGATTTCTGCTCAAGAGACTAAAAAGACAGGCATTCCCTGTCCCTACCCAAGAGAGTGGGAATCGATCCCATATCCGACGAAGTTTAGTCTAATTAACTTCACGCCGTTTAATGGGATGGGTTCACCAACTCAGCATTTGATTTATTTCAAATCGCACTTGGGAGTCATCTCAGGTAATGAGCCTCTGATGGTACGGTCATTCGTTGGCACTCTTCGCGGAGCTGCCTTCGATTGGTATCGTCGCCTCAAGCCAGGAAGCATAAACAGCTGGGATGACATGGAGTCGAAATTCCTCGCGAATTTCTTCGACGACGACACCGAAATCTCAATCGGGTCGTTGCTTGATGAAAAGCAGAAAGACGGAGAATTAGTCGAGGTCTTCGTCAAAAGGTTCCGGAATAAGGCGATGAATTGTCGGGACCCGATCAGCGAGGAGTTCATTCTCCAGACCTGCCACAACAACCTCTCACTGGATGTTTTGGAAGCAATGGGCACAGCTCCATCCAAGACATGGAAGGACTTGAAGGTCCGAGGTGAGCAAGCTGAGCGGTTCCTCAGGAGGAAGAAGGCGGAGAGAGGCCAGCCGGCTACAAATCCTCCAAAGCAGAACTTCAATCAGAAGGGAAAAGGTAAAGCTCAGGTTAACGCTGTTGATGCTAACCAAACCTTTCAATTACAACCTCAGCAACAGCAACAGCAGCAGCAGCAGCAACGAGCTCCACAGCAATCACAGCCACATTGGCAGCAGCGGTCTCAGAAGCAAAAGTCTTCGGAGCCGAGGTTTCCTAAAGTCTACTCCTTCAAAGATGACGAAGTTCCCGGCATCTTCAAATATCTGTTAGAGAACAACAAAATCCAGCTGCCTGCGATTGTGGATCATGAAGGAGCCACCAAGGTGACAGACCCGAGGTACTGCGCGTATCACAGAGCGGTTCACCACCCTACGAAGTCCTGCTACCACCTCAAGGACAAGATCCAGGCCTTGATCGATGTAGGAGTCATAACTCCAAAACCGGCCAAGAATGTGGGAGCAAATGCAGTGTCCATCAGTTTTGGATCGGTGCCTACAGATTGGTTCGAGCCTAAGCGCGTCACCAAAGTCGGGATGAAGACGGTGAATGACGATCCGCACGGACAGCGCCAAAAGGGACTCGTGCCACACACAGATCCAAACGGTGAAATTCTCTGGGTGCACCCCGACCTAATTGGAGATGAACAATGGGCTGGATCGTCATCCAAGAAGAAGTCCAAAGGGAAAGGGAAGTCTTGTTATGGAGTCTCTGCTATCCCGGGTGAAGATGATGAAAGGATCACCGCTTTTCCACTCTCCGACGAGGAACAGGAGGTCTTTGCGACCCGAAGTGGGAATCAGTACCACTTCAACTATCCGTCACATAATGAACAAGCAGCTAAGCTAGGGGTGACAAAACAGGGACCAGCCAAGACTATCACAGAGATGGGGGTGATCCCAATTCCCAAACTGGCTGAAGATGTTCGACGACAGCCGGTTGACAAACAGAAGGAAAAGAGGCCCGAGGAGGTACAGAATCCGAAGCAGTCTCGTTTCAGTCGTCCGATTGGAAAAGACAAACCGGAGAGTTCAAAAAACCCTCGCGCCTTCGACATTATGGCTCAGCTAGCCAACATTCCAGCAAGGATAACACTGTATGAGCTGCTGCGGTTATCCAAGGAGACTAGAGAAGCCTTGCAGGAAGCCTTGGCAGATTCAGAAGCATTCCTCACAAAGGTCAAACCAGTTCCTGAAGAACTGGATATGCTAGCCCAACAGTGCAATGTGGCAGCTAAGAACATTCCCTGCATCACCTTCACCAAAGAGGATATGCAGACGAAGAATTCAAACCACGATCGGCCCCTGTACTTCGTCGGGTACATTGGCTCCAGCGAAGTCAACCGGATCCAAGTAGATCCGGGTTCCGCTGTGAGTATTATGCCGCTTCGCCTAATGCACAGCCTGGGAATCCCAATCAGCAAGTTGGCGTCAACAGGCACAGTCATATACGGATTCAACACCAGCGGGTCAAGACCTTTGGGTAAAATCCGGATAAAGTGCCAAATGGGCGATTTAAAGACGGAGGTCACGTGCTACGTGATTGATGCAGAGACATCCTATAACTTACTATTGGGTCGGCCTTGGATCCATAGTAATGTTATAGTCCCCTCCACTCTACATCAGTGTTTGAAATATGTCGACACTGATGGAAGAGTTAGGACGGTGGTCGCGGATAAGCAACCATTCAAAGGGTACGAGAATTATTTCACAGATTCTCTCCTTTATGGTAATGAATCCGACACGGAACCATCGGTCCAAGGCACGGACAGCGGAGAAGAAGCTGATTCCGAAGCCGGATTCGATTACAATGGTGGTTTTGTTTTTAATGACATTGTACCCTTTGTAATCAATCTCGACGACGAACAGTCGTCAGATGGCGGTTGTAACTGGCAACTTGCCGAACCTGAAATAAATAATGGTTTAGAGTACTCCTTGTCTTTTGATGATGTGATAAAGGGATTATACGATAATCCCGAATTATGTATGCCGCTCCGATCGTCGTATGTAACGAAGAAGTGTCTCCAACACTCTTTTGGAACAACTCAGGTTATTCCCGCCAAAATAGGGGGACAAAAAGAAGTGATCTTCGGTAAAGGAGAAAATCTTTCGGTGCCAGATCATTTCCTAAGAGAGGATGAGGATGGTGACAAATCCGGTTTACATTTATCTAAGTACAGTCCAGAAGCGCGCAAGCTCATGGAAAGACAAGGATATGATTTCACACTCGGAGAAGGTCTATACTTCGATCGAGGTTCCCGTGTCCCAGTCAAAGCGGCATATGTACCAAAGGGTAAACCGGAGGGCTATTATCGTCACAAGAGGGGCTTAGGCTACGTTTCGTCAGATGACGAATGTGGCTGGCAGATCATCGATCAAATTGCTAACAAGGCTAAGGATGGGTATTTGCCAGATTCTTCAGCTGAAGATTCCGACACAAGTTTGGGAGAAGTGTTCAAGGCCTTAATGTCGAACATGACTACGGCTGATCCATTTACAATGGAGGACGACGATCAAATGCAAACGTGGGAGGACCCATGGGTTCATCACCTGAACATGCAATATGGTGATAGGTTCGAACAAAGAGAGCCACCCACCGAAGACGAGGTAGTCCAAATCAATATGGGTGATGAAGCCAATCCAAAGCCCATATTCATCAGTGGTAGTCTCCCATCAGATGAAAAGGAGGAATTAATTGCCTTGATCAGAGAATATATCGACGTCTTCGCCTGGAACTACGAAGATATGCCAGGGCTCGATCCCAATGTGGCAATGCACCGCCTCGACATCAAGCCGGATGCCAAACCTGTCAAGCAACAGCAAAGACGGTTTCGTCCGCAGATCATGGAAGCCATCGAGGCTGAAGTTAAAAAGTTGATCGACTCAGGATTTATCCGGGAAGAACAACATCCAGACTGGTTAGCCAATATCGTTCCAGTCATGAAGAAGAATGGCAAAATCAGGATTTGCATCGACTTCAGGAATCTGAACGAAGCATGTCCAAAAGATGATTTTCCTCTCCCAATCACGGACGTCATTATCGACAATACGTGCGGATTCGAAAGAATGTCCTTCATGGACGGCTTTTCGGGGTATAATCAAATCAAGATGCACCCGGATGACGAAAAGCATACGGCATTCAGAACGCCCCTCGGTATCTTCTGCTACACGGTGATGCCATTCGGTCTGAAGAATGCAGGTGCCACGTACCAACGAGCGATGACTAAGATTTTCCAGAAACACCTCAGGAAAACAGTTGAATGCTACGTTGATGATTTGGTGGTGAAAAGCCGCAGCAAAGAAGATCACATCAAGGACTTGAGAACAATGTTTGATCTCATGCGGAGTCATCAATTGAAGATGAATCCCACAAAATCCTTCCTCGGAATGTCCAGCGGAAAATTTCTTGGATTCGTCGTCACCACTAAGGGTATACACATCGACCCAGACAAGGTAAAGGCGATAAATGAGTTGCAACCCCCGAAGAATCTAAGGGAACTCAGAGGATTGCAAGGACGTCTGGCGTATATCCGGAGATTCATTTCAAATCTTTCTGGGAAGTGCCAACCATTTTCGAAGCTCAACAAGAAAGGCGTATCGTTTATTTGGGACGATGCTTGCCAGAAGGCATTCGAAGATATCAAGGCATATCTAATGAATCCACCTGTTCTTGTTGCACCAAAATCAGGTAAACCGTTCTTGATTTATATCAAGGCGATGAACCATTCGATAAGTGCTTTATTAGCACAAGACGATGATAATGGTCACGAACAGGCAGTTTATTATCTAAGTCGGACCTTGATAGGCGCCGAGTCTCGATACGCGATGATCGAGAAAGAATGTCTCGCATTGGTGTTTGCGGTACAGAAGATGCGACATTACTTAGTTGGCCAGGCGATTTATGTCATTGCCAATGTTAATCCGGTACGAGTATTCATGACTCAACCAGGTTCGATGAATTGGCGGTTGGCAAAGTGGGCCCTTCTTTTGTCCCAGTATGATCTGCACTTCAAACAGCAGAAGTCGGTCAAAGGACAGGCGATCTGTGATCTTTTGGCGGCAAGCCCGACAACAGATACGGTGGAAGTATACGATGACTTGCCAGATGAAACCCACGAGGTTAATACCATGTCACACCAACGAGTATGGCAGTTATATTTTGATGGTGCCTCGAGAGCAGTCAATAAAGCAGTAACCCCGGGATGCCCTAAGGTCACTTCTGGAGTTGGAGTTGTCTTAGTTTCCCCAGGGAAGCACGTGATGCCTCGAGCTTATTCGCTGACGAGTCCATGCTCTAACAACGTAGCCGAGTATAACGCACTCCTCATAGGGCTCAGTTTCGCCAAAGAGCTGGGGGTCGAATATCTCGAAGCCTTTGGGGATTCTCAACTAATTGTCAACCAAGTTCGTGGGGAATATGAAGTCAGAAACCCAGATCTGATTCCATACCACCAAGAGGCCGTCAGAGTGGCAGATTCTTTTGAAGAATTTTACATTGAATACATCCCGCGTCTTCAGAACGCTTATGCAGATGCACTGGCAGCACTAGCAGTATCACTCGCGCAACCGCCCGAAACTGAACTGCTAGTCACAGTAAGATCACACCAACTCTGCGTACCCATATACGATATGGATATTGAAGAGGAGGATGATAAAAACGAGAACGCTAAAGAGGTGAACTCAACCCAAATCGGGTCTGAGTCCCGAGATTGGCGCTTTCCCATTATTGACTACGTCCAATACGGCATTTTACCGGAGGATGTAAAGGAAAAAGAATCTATCCGCCGAAGAGCACCACGGTTCTTTTACAATACCGATACCCGTACGCTGTATCGCCGGGGGTACGATAACTTGCTTCTCCGATGCCTTTCGAATGAAGAAGCAAAAGAAGTTCTTAAGGAAGCACATGAAGGAGAATGCGGTGCGCATCAGCCTGGTCCCAAGCTATATGATCGAATCAGAAGAATGGGATATTTCTGGCCAACAATGGTTCGTGACGCGATTGAGTACGCTCGAGAATGTCACGCTTGTCAAGTACATGCAAACTATATGCACCAACCACCGGAGCGATTACACACATCAACCACGTCTTGGCCATTCGAGACATGGGGTATGGACATTGTCGGTCCTATCTTTCCTCCTTCAGTAAAAGGTGATCGATTCATCCTCGCTATCACCGACTACTTTTCAAAGTGGGCTGAAGCCATTCCGCTTAAAGAAGTAAAGACGAACAACGTCATCAACTTCATCAAGCATCACGTCATATACCGACATGGCGTGCCGAGGCGGATCATTCATGACAACGGTCCGCAATTCATAAGCAACGCCTTCATCCGGTTCTGTGACAAGTTCAAGATCCAAGATGTTTCGTCAACACCTTATTACCCTGCCGCTAACGGATTAGCTGAGGCTTTCAACAAGACGATCATCAAGATCTTATCAAAACTTGTGAAGACCAACAAACGAGATTGGGACGATAAACTTGGAGAAGCACTCTGGGCTTATCGTACTACCATACGCACACCTACAGGAGCTACTCCATATTCGTTGGTCTACGGATGCGAAGCTGTGCTACCGTTGGAGATTCAAATCCCCTCTCTTCGGATCGCTCTCGCAACAGAGATGACAGCCGAAGAGCGACATCAGAAGCATCTCGAAGAACTCGAAAGGCTGGACGAAAAGCGCTTGGAAGCTCAACAACACATCGAGTTCTACCAGGCTAGGATATCCAGGGCTTTTGACAAAAGGGTTCGCCAAAGAAGCTTCAAAGAAGGAGACTTGGTCCTCGCTGCGCGCCGACCGATAATCCTCACCTCTAAGAAGAAAGGTAAATTCGAACCTAAGTGGGAAGGACCGTTTGTAATAGACACAGTCTATTCAAACGGTGCTTATCGCTTAATTTCTTTAGAGGGTAACAGGCAATTAATGCCAATAAATGGGAAGTTTTTGAAAAAATACTATCCCTAGTACATTCAGGACAACTCATTTATCGGGAAGTTCCTCGAAGAATATTACACTTAATATTCTAGAGGATAACCCAATTTTATTTTTACCACCAAAATCCCTCGCTGATCAATTTCAATTGACAGTGAGTCCACCAAAAAGGTTCACTCTCAGTTCGGAGTCCCCTTTCGATGAACGAAAGAACTCCATTTCTTTTCTCTTGGGTTCAACCTTTTTATGGTTGTAACTCAAGTTGAAATTCCTCTTCGATAAACGAAGAACTCATCTTTCGATCTGATAACCAATCCTATAAAAGGAAAGTTTGTCAGTATCTTCTAGATTCTCGGAGTGGAGATCCCACTTCTAGTTTCCTTCTTGCACTGGAAATAGAATATAAAATTCTTACTTTCCAGAATCAAGGAATAGAATATAAAATTCTTCCTTCCTTGTTCGGGGAATAGAATATAAAATTCTTCCTTCCCCACACCCACTCTTTTTTCCAAAATTTACCAATTTAGGATTCATCCTAGGTATTTTATCCCGAAACCTAAGCAGGGATAAGCCTGCGCCTAACACGCGCTGCCGGTTTAGTCTTTTTCCGATTGAAAAAGACACCAGAGTTCGATTCTGGGGTATTTTATCCTGAAACCTAAGTAAGGATAAGTCCGCGCCTAACACGCGCGGCCGGTTAGTTCTTAACCGTTAAAAAGAACACCCGTCCGCATATTCAACATTGTGGCAGGTTGTTATTAATAACACCGAAATCCATGCCTCACACTCATGGGGAATTTCATCCTGAATCCTAAGAAAGGATATGTCGATGCCTAACACGCGTCGCCGGTTTGATCTTTACCCGTAGAAAAAGATACCAGAGTCTGACTCTGGGGATCTTTATCCCAAAGCCTAAACAGGGATAAGCCAACGTCTAATACACGTTGCTGGGTAGCCTATTCCCATAACAATGGCAAAGTCTACATATTCAAAGTTGTAGCACAAAGTCTAAGGGAGTTCATTCCTTTAGCTCAACATTACATGCGGAACGGATTAAAACAATCCGCATGTAAGCCCGACTCAAACGGTAGTCGGTAAGAGCACATCAAATCCGTTGAAGGCTGAGGATTTGCCAAAAATCCTAAGTCAACGTCTCATACACGTTGCTGTTTAGCCTTTTCACAGGAGAAAGACGAAGTCTACGTATTCAATATCGTAGCACTAAAAGAGTTAACTCTTTTAGCTTAACGTCACGTGCGGAACGGATCTAAACAATCCGCACGCTAGCCCGACTCAAACGGTAGTCGGTAAAGGCTAATCAAACCCGTTGAAGGCTGGGGGTTAGCCAAAAATCCTAAAGCCAACACCTAACACGTGTCGCCGGGTAGCCTATTCCCGTAATAATGGCGAAGTCTATGTATTCGACATCATAGCACGAAGTCTCAGAGAATTCAATCTCTGAGCGCAACGTTACATGCGAGCGGATTTAAACAAATCGCATGCTAGCCCGACTCAAACGGTAGTCGGTAAAGGCATATCAAACACGTTGAGGGCTGAGGGTTTGCCAAAAATCCTATGAGTATTGTGGTCAATCATTTCAAACGGAATGACGAATCATAATAAAGATAAAAAGGAGATTCACTAAAAGAGTCAAAAGTCAAAGTACACAGCAGATAAAATCAAACATCAAGCCCGTGGCTAAAAATCTGCTGACTGAACTTAGACAGCTTATCATCATAAGCTTGAATAAGCTCAGCCCT